>FIZR01019807.1:0-40639 GCA_900060175.1 Ferrisia virgata | reverse complement strand
AATCGTTCAGAAGAAATAATCATCACTCGCCTTAGAATCGGTCATACTAAACTCACCCATAGCCACTTATATCTCAAAAACCCCAAGCCAACATGCCAGTTTTGCAACTCCGAGCCCACCTCAACCCAACACCTTCTCTTCTTTTGCCCTTCTCTAAAACATGAAAGACAAACCCTAAACATCTCTGAAATCCCCCCAACAATCCCAGATTCATTAATTGAAATGAAAAAAATCCTCCTACCAATCAGCAGACTTAACCTGAGCCACCAAATTTAACACTGGACGTAAAAATCTTGAAATTATACACGCCCAGTATAATAAAAATAAAAAAAAAAGTATCTGACATGGCAAAAAATTGTCTTAATGGTTTTCTACGACTCCAAGACGGATTTCGTATCGCTTCCCCACCATCGTTGATCGATAGACTCCACAATATGGCATAGAAAATCAGGCTGAAAACGTCGCAATGTGCTGCTTTTTTTGATCCATATGAATGGGTAATTCAGGCTTAAAAGGCAAAGCACTGCGATGTTATTTTTTCCATTTTACACTGAAACTAAGCTATTTAGGTTAATATTTTCGCAATGATATTTCTGTAGACAGGCTTCGCGCGGTACAAAGTTAACGCTGAATTTGGACTTTTGTTTAATAATTCTATGATTTTCGAAAACCATAAATTATTTAAGTGAATTGAAAAAGGTTTAGGAAGTATGATTCATAATTAAATAGCAACTCGTGCGAATAGGAAATCTGATATGTACATATACGCCATACGCTGTGAGTGGAAATTGTTCAACCAACCGATTAGTTTAGAAAGCATTTTGGTAAAGCGTAGAACGTGCCATTGCGTGCGATCACCTTAACCGTACTTTACGTACATAGTACGTAGCTACTGCCTACGTACTGTGTACGTAGGTTAGCTTGGTAACACGAAAATTCAGTCTTGTTAAAGCACGTACGATAAAAGCCCAAATCAACGTGACTGTTTGATATACGACATGTGATTCGTTCGACTAAAAGAAAACAATTTGTTCTATCATCAACGGTATTTTTTACACCTCGTAAACCTCTATTAAGACTATACACGTTGCTCGTACAGGTACACCTCGCGATGGTAAATAGGAAGGGGGGGGAGAAAAAAAGCGGAACACTCATCTGTTGGTGGGCAAATACTTACCTACAGATGTCGAGAAAAGGCTTCTTTAATATTTCAGAATCAGCTTAAAGTTTCACCTCAACAATGGGAATTGTTGGGTAGAAATTGCCATTTCGTTGGTGTGTAGTAAAATTAATGCGTTAGTATATTCGAAAGTTTATAACATTGTCAGACGGGGGCTAATTGTAATAAATTGCGGCGCCCAGAAATACGCGTATATGATTAATTTATCAGGCGATGTCGTTGCTTTGATATATTCGAGCAGCCTTAACGCCTCGCTCGGCAATGTCGTCCTCGTCCTCGTCCTCATCGCCATCAACGTACGGTAGTACTATCCCCTCATACACCTTAAAATTTTTTCTTATACCCACGCGCATCTTCACTAAGACCGGTAATATTTAAATATAAAAATTACCCCTAATTTTTTATACACCTTTCAGGTTATGGGATCCGTATAAAGCTCTAGCTACGCTATAAAGTTGTAATAACAAGGGAGACGTAATCTCGCGTAAAATATCGTCTTACCTCGCTGAGAAAGATTTTTTCCCTTTTGACGGGGGGAAAAAAAAGATATCTACCTAATGAAAAGACTATCTTAATAATATTATTTATGTATTTACTCATTCATTCATTCATTTTCATAAGTATCATCAGGGGTGTAAATTTCTCATCGACTGGTACCGAAAAATGTTGAAAAAAAAACCACTACCCGGAAATTTGACCATTTTTTGCTCTTCTTTTTGTAAAGAGAATAAAGACGACAAATGCTATCCATTCGATTATTAATAAGGTAAGGGTAACCTTTGAAATAACGCAAGCCTACCTTTTCATCAGCATACTAGCTACATATAAATTCACTCACTCTCATAAAGTTGAAAACGGAACGAAAAAACTTGTAAAAAAAATTTTTAAATGAAAACAATTATAAGCTATAGTAAAAGTTTTTTTTTTTTTTTTTTTTTTTGGTTTTCGTTTGAATAATTAATTCGCTTTTTTGGTCTTAATATTTCAAAAGTCAACAAAATAAATTTGCTGCCATCGCGCGTCGTCCGAAACTGTTACGTCAAATGTCGTCTTGCTGTATAATTAATTTAAATTGTTACTGCGGTTTTTTTCCTCTTCCTCACTCGCAGTGTTATTTTCTCTAAGCTTTTAAATTGAAGATGGACTCACGGCCGGGTTGTAGGTGTTGGTGTTTTCATCCCTTTTCATAATGACATAATCTTCGTCGGTAGACTTTTTTTTTTTTTTTTCTGGAAGAGAATGAATACGGAAACGATTTGAATTTATTAATCGAGCATAATGATAGGTGATGAACTAAAGCTCTCTATTCAATTCACCCCTATAACCTCTACGACAAAAAAAAAAAGAAAAAAAAACGAGAGAAAGAAGAAAATTAAATATCTTTACGATTGAAAATTGATTTCAAATGAAAATCAAAAATCAAACTATTTAAAATGGGGTGGACTGGATTTCCTACTTAAATTGGAACGATTCTAAATGCAAAGGTCAGTAATTTCGTTACATTTTTTGTTCGAGAAATGTTTTGAAGAACCCTTTGCAAATTTGAAAAGAATTTAATCGCATCTGGAGAGGGAGAAAGGTAGTTCTTTTTCGAGAATTCATCTCAAACTCAAAGTAAAAGTCAGGAATAAAATACTTTCATATCAAAATATCTCTGTTCCTATAGCTTTAAATTTCCTGTGAGTGAGGTTACTATCATTTTTCCAGTAGAGGAGAGTTACAAGCGATTATAAGACAAGTCCTTATACTTGTCATCGGTAAGATGGCCATAAAATGGTACTTGGAGCTCAAAACTAATGAATGAAACGATTGTTTTGTTGCATTTTGTTCTTTTGTTCAAGAAAATATTAAACTGTTGGTTCGATTCTGGTTTTGTTCAGGTTACATTTTTTCGATTTTGTTCTGTTCCTGTTCTATTCTGTTCTACTTTATTCTGTTCTGTTCTGTTTTGTTCCATTCTGGAAAGGATAAGCTGTAAGATTGTTGGATTTTTACTTTCGTTTTTTAAAAACATTTTATGTTCAAATTCAAAAATGATTATGTTTTAGAAAAAATTGATTTCTCTCTCTCACTTTTCCCTCCGAAAGATGAGGAGGAGGCTTCAAAAAAAAATAATAGTAATTTATTTTTCGAAACAAAACTACGATTCTAAAACTCGAAAATCAATTGTAAATGTTGAAATTTTTTCCATTCCCTTCCATTTCATTCCATTCTATTCTGACTCTGTTTTGTTCTGTTCCAGTTTACTAGTGAAAATTAGTTTTGTTCTGTTGTGATTATCGTTCACTGCAAACCTGCTTGGAACTGGAGCCATTCTATTGACCAAGCTAATAAACGTGCTAAGAATAAACCATAGAGTAGGCCGAATTTTTTTTTTTTTTTGAAAATCTGCGAATAATGGGGTCACAATGACCTCGAAATGATAAGGTAAAAATTTAGCTAGGAAACTCAATTTTTCAAACTCGCTAAACTTAGTCCAAAATTTAATAATTTTCAAAAATTGAAAAACAACTGGGAACAAAATTTTTTTCCAAAAAAACGAATTATTAGTACACAAGTTTATATTCAAAATTAACAGTTGGCAAATTTTCGCCAGTTTCACTTTTTTCAATGATTTAAAGAAAAATGTCGCTTTTTGTGTTTATTACGATTTTATGGAAAACTATGAAGGATTTTTTTTGGACGAATGCTCTCCTGAAATAGATGCCTATCGATTTTATGTGATAAATAAATCGTGAGTAATTATTAACCGGTTCCTCTTACCCTTGGGGCCACTAGATGGGTATGTTGAGGCTGTGATGCCCATAAGAGGCATATTTTAATATTGCCTACCATTGTCGATTTTTTAGAGGCACTCAGAAACGGCAATTTTTCACGAGTTTCAAAAAAATTGAAGAAATCTTTCTATAATACAAAATCAAAATCGCTAAAAATAAATCGATTTTTTACCCTCGATAACCTGGTTTGTACAGATTGCCTCACATTTGTCTTTAGGAGGTTACCTATACAGAATAATCTTTAAAAAAAACACACACACACAATATTAAGATACTGTATTTTTACACAAACAATTCACACCATGTCAAATGATTCACGACATATTAATCTCAAAACAAAGGTTTTATTTTTATATCATAAAGGTGGAAGGGTGAAATGATTAACATGGTTTTTTATCACTCATTTCAATTAATCTTATGGAATACATATAATAGTAAATTTTTTCAGCTTCATTTGAATCACGATTACTAAGCTTAAAATTTGATTCATCAATTTATTAAACGAACCTAGGTGTATTCCAGTAATAGGCAACTTACATTTCTTATTTAGGTTTTGAAGATTCTTCAGTATTTTTTGTTAAGAATTTTTCATTGAAATGTTCATGTGAGGAATTAAGAGTGGGGTTGGGTCGCGAAGCGGCAAGAGACGAAACTCCTGGTGCGTTTCAAAAAAAAAATTATAAAAGAGAACACATTTCATATTTTTAAGACCCTTGAAAGCAATTCATCATTTTTTTGGCTTATAAGCGATGTTAATGAACAGAGGAAAGTGCACTTACTTGGCCCATTTCAGTATGAATTTTTTGAAAAAAAAATTTATAGAAGGAAAAAAATTTCTTGAAGAAAACAAAAAAACTCCTTCTTTAAGCACCCCTGAAAAATCATCCACGAGCGATAAAATTTAAATATTGCATTTAATCATTTTAAATCGATGGCTTACATCCATCTCAGGAAGACGTTTCTCAGAAATAATTTCCTTCATAGTTTTTCAGAAAATGGTAAAAAAATGAAAAGGTGACGTTTTTTTTAAATCCTTGAAAAAAAAAGAAATGGCAAAAATTACGCAATAATGACAATTTCAAGTATAAAGATGTGTAAGAATTTCATTTTTGAAAAAAAAATTTTAAAAACATCCCACTTTATTATATTTTAGACGACATTTCTTGCTAGAAACGATGTCCGGATTAACAATGTGTGGAACTCGTGGCTGGCAGTAATTTTGAGGGCCCCTTGTTTTCTCGCCTCCACTTCAAAATTTTTCATTAATTTTGTAGACGTATAAAAATCATGTTTAAGAACGTAACATGGACTTTTTCAGAAGGTGAGGGGGGGGAGTTTTAAAAAAAATCGAGTACAGTTACATATGTACAAATCAAAATAAATGTGGTAAGACTGAACATTTTTGGCAAAAACTCATTGTTAATGACCAAAGAAAGAATTTTTGGGAAAATTTAGTCAATTTACACATCTTCTAGAAAGTTTAGACCAAAAATGTTGAGGCTTAAGCAGAATTTTAAAATCATATAGAGGATGGAAATTGGATACTATTTATGCTTAATTATGAAATAAAAGCGAAGAAAAGGGAAAAATTAATAATAACTAATATTCAAGCCATATTCCGCGTACAACAACCATAAAAAATTTCATAACCTAGACCATAGACTACGATCTTTGAAAACGTAATACTCGAAAATTGCAAACACATTTTCCTCATCGCAATATAGTAAATCAACCTACCTAACGAAATAATTTTGAAAATTACCCTTCAATACCCACATTATGCTATATACACCAATAAAATAGGTAGAAGGAAATCGACAGAAGTTAATTTTTGAAAATTATCCTTCGATAACTAAACTACTTCGTATCGAGAATATTCAGCTGCGTAAAATATATAGATAGATTTACGTATATTTCAACTTAGTTGACTTAAGTCGTACCCGCAGAATGACGTAAGTAAACGAACTTGTCGCGAAATCATTTTCGATACGTTTAATTTCGAATATTTCAACTCGAGGTGTTTCTCTTGGCACTTAATGAGGAGCCGACCACGTCTACTCAGGAAACAGGAAAAGAAAAATGGATTTCAACGAGTCAAAAAGTTAGCAACGTCGTCGTCCTCGTCTCTTTAAATCTCTCACACTTAACGCGGCTATTCTCATCGAGACATTCGCTTACGCGAATATTTTTCATTTCCTCTTTTACGACGTTTCCACCGCCCATGCCCTTATAGTCGCCGTTTTCCTTTTATTCGCAGCGAAAAAGAGCAGATATCGTAAGATGACTGGCATTAACATTTTGTCGTTTCTACCATCAGCGGAGCTTCCGGTTTCTTAAGCGAAGAACTGGATATACTTTTTTTTTCTTTTCTTTCTGTTTTCCGCGCTGTCTCGTATTACGATGACAATGGAAATCGAGACGAAAAGATTTCAAAACAAGAATTTATTTACCACTATTTTGAAAGATTATCACTAAAGCACCACTTTAATATAGGTATATGTGATTTTTTTTTTCACAAATTTGGAAACGAGCAAGTCGATATCAAAGGCTATGTAACAAACTAAGCTTGGCGATTTGCCTTGGGCTCATAAACGAACAGAAGATAATTTTTGAGCGAGCTTTGAATGTATTCCGGATTTTTTATTCACCATTTGTGAGAAGGAGGGGGGGTGGAGCTTTGAAAAGGAAACGTACTTTAGAAGTTATTTCCAAGTTTAATTTTTCTTTTACGAATTTTCAACAGTTTTTTTCCCTACTTTGGTAAGCCTATGAAAGTGAAGGTAATTGAAGAAAGAACCGACGAATTTTTCTAATTTTTCAACAGATATGACCTTCGGAAAAATTTTTAGAATTTGAATTGGCCCAGTGGAGTACCATTTTTGAGCTGAAAAAATGAAAATATCATCTTAACATGATTTATCACCTAACCCAGAATTTTTTCGGATTGGTAAATCTCTCCATGGACCTCGAAAAAACATTTTATTTGGTCTACAATTGACGTCTGACGAGTTGAAAAAATTAATACTAAAAGACTACACGAAGGGAGGGAGGCTCATCGATTTCAAAAATTTGAAAAAAAATTTATTGAAAGGGTAAAAAATTTTAAATTATATTTAATGATTTTTCCAATTTTTTTCCTTTAAAAGTAGGTTCTACGAGATCATTTCAAGTTTTCAAATTCGATTTCAAAATTATATTTTTGATAAGGAAAATCAAAAAAAATTCCTTAGTATGCCCTGCTCGTTGTGAGTTCCAGTTACATGCTAAATTTGAGAAAAAAATACCGACGTGGACACTACCTTTAAAGTATATTTTTTACATAAAAAGGTTTACTGATTGATACTAGTCAAGTGGGAAAAATAACTTGGAATGTAGGTCAATCAGCAACCATAAGTATTTCTTCAGGTTGGAAAGCGAAAAAATTTTCTTTCATGAGAATCTAGCGTGATGTACAGGAAAAGGAGAGAAGGAAGTGCGTGCGAAATTTACACTGAATTTGAAAAAAAAAATATATTGAAAGTATTTTTACTTTCAAAATGTAAATTCTTGTCACGTTAAATTGCAGAAAAAATTTCCTCGCAGTGCTGCAAACTGGAAACCCAAGTTCAGGATTATTAAATATCATCACATTAGAAGGTTGGTAGCACTACAATGAAGAATCCAAAATACCATTGGATCATCAACCGTAAATCAGCTTCACTCATCGAGAATAAATGAACGAAACTTGTATGTTAATAAAGTTGCATACTCAGTTTGCCGTAAATTCAACCATGCTCAGATGAAAAAATCTGTTCTGTATGCGTTGAAATAAGAAACAGCCAACAAATGTTTCAAGCCTTTCTTTTTTTAATTTTCTGCCTAACCTGATCCATTTATGTAACTAACATGAAACAATAAAATTTGACAAAAAGATGAAATAAGATATCTTCGAGGTGCTGCCTTTTGGCTTCGATTTCATGTTTTCATTGAGCCAGACAAACCAGAAAAAATTTTTAAAATTACATTAATAAATGATTAAAGAGACGAGTTTAAAATTAGACTAAGCGTACTGAGAAGTAAAAAAACTTGCACAATGAAAACAAATTCGTGCGTTTTCTTGCAATTTTTCAGCTGAAATTTTTTTCCCACGAGGGAAAGGGCTAAAGGCATGTATGTTGAGCGATGAAAAATTCAAGATGGAAACCTACAGTAATATCTAGCGCAGTAAAATGAGGAAAAAAGTTTTGAGAAACAGCAGGTCTAATCAAATTGTTTCACGATTTCTGTACAAGTACTTTTCCAAAAAAATTTTTTTAATAAATAATAGAGAACATTTATCCGAATTCAATCTCTTGGTAAATAACGTGGAAAAAAATTTCACCAGTAAACGACTATTCTACAAACTTACTTCGATTGCAATTTAGAATAATGTGTTAATTTTTGAAAGTATTCATTTTACTGTTCATATTCTTAATCAAACAGATCTTATTAACAATGCACTTTTTTTGAAAGTTGCAAGGTGCAGTGAAAAGAAGTTGCAAAATGAGTTCAAATAAACGTGGTAAAAATTTCAAATCACCGACTTGACCCTTGACTCTTCTTCCTCCAAATCGAAAATAATTATCGTTCTTCTTGAATTTTTTGGAGATGAAGAAACGAAAAAAAGTATAATTAGTACCACAAACAATCGGCGGAAATTTGATATAAATGAGAAAAAATTGAAGAAAATTGGTCTAGGATCATAAGAAAACGTTGAAAAATTTATAAAAATGACCAAATATTTGACTAGAATATGAAAAAATTGTTAAAAATCATCGAAAATCAATTTAAAATTACCTAAAAATTCGTAAAAAGAGGAGAAAACTGGTAAAAAATTGCTAAAAATCATTGAAGATGAGTGAAATTTTTATTAAAAGTAGGTAAAAAGTGCAAAAAATCACACAAAAATCACACAAAAATTATGGAAAAATGTTAATAAAAATGGTCGATCGTTGAAAATCACTGAAAATAATCGAAACTGAGGTTAAAATTTGATAAAAACGGGTGAAAATCATCTAGAATAGGAGAAGAAATCTTAAAAATCATCAAATATTGGTGAAAACCAAGTAAAAATAGGGATAAAATATTTAAAAAAACATGGAAAAATCATGAAAAAATTTAGAAAAGTGAGTGAAAAAATGAAGAAAAATGTGTAAAAATTTGATAAAAATAGTGAAAATTTGCCTTAATATGTGAAGAAAAATTGTTAAAAATCAACGAAAATCGATTGAAAATTAGATAAAAACGAATAAAAGGTGGAGAAAATGGGTAAAAAATTATGAAAAAACGTTGAAAAATGGTTGAAAATTTACCTAAATTATGAAAAAAATCATTGAAAATAATCGAACTTCGGCCAAGAATTTGATAAAGTGGGTAAAAAATAACAAAAAATCATTAAAAATCATCCAAAATTGGATGAAAATTGGCCTAAAATATAAAAAAATTAGTTAAAAATCCTCCCAAATGACTAAAAAAATTGATAAAAATAATTAAAAAATGAAAAAATTGAACAAAAATTGCCAAAAAAGTTGAAAAATGGGTGAAAATTGACATCAAATAAGAAAAAAAATTTGATGAAATTTATCAAAAATTGAAGAAAAAAATAACTAAAATGGATAAAAAGCGATGAAAATTAATGGAAAATCACGAAAAAATGTTTAAAAATAAGTAAAAAAATTGCAAAAGCTTTTTTTTTTGAATGTATGTAGTCTTCTATGGCTAATACCAAAAAATTCAAAAAAAGGTACAAAAAACTCGTATCAATTTCTGTATAAATTTTAACATATCGAACCAATCTGAACTAAAATGAAAGATCGAGTCAAAGATCTCAAATTTTTACCACATTCATTCAACTTAATTCAGCAATTTTTTTCACCCTTCGTTCAACTTAAAAAAAAATTTACACAAACACTGGAAAAAATCCAATTACAAACGCAAAATTTTCATAAACTACACTCACCGTCTACTTCCAACTAAAAAATTAATCATTTACAAAAATTTTCAAACGAATATGTAAAAAAAAAAAAGAAATCGCACCGTAAAATGAAACCATATATGGTAAATGTCTGAACCATGCAGGCAGCACATTCGGAAGAATTTTTAAATACGCGTGAATTGCGCGCATTTCGCAATTTTCCATCGTTTAACAAGGAATTAATACGGTATGAAAAGGCCTGTAAAATGGTCTTTGATTTGCAAATTATAAAGGTACCCTGATAAATTAAAGCTTTTCAATAGGAAAAATTAAACTGAATGGTACCGATGCCGGCTTCATCAAGGCCATAGGACATAGGTGGCGTACGTTTATTAGCGGTCGTGCTGTTTTGTAATTAAACTGGATCTTTTACTGTTCATTTTAATCGTACATGTGCGTATGTGTACGTAGGCTACCATCCATATACGTGATACGTTTCTATATCGTACGAGGCGACAGGCTACTCTCGTACATGTAACGAAATTAAAACGAGTATTTTATCAAAGCCAGACGATTTATTCGAATATTCGAATGTAGATAGCTACACAGAGTTACGTATTATAAATAAAATATACACGTAGCCTTTGCGGTCGTTCGTACAACATGGTAATAATATAAAGTGTAGGTATATATGAATCATTAGTATCATCCATTGGAAAAAGAACCATAAAAAGCACGATGTGTGGAGTGTGTGTGTGTGTGTGTGATATTTAAAAAATACGCATTAGCTTCATTAATTTAAACCAATGCAACAAATAAAGCGTACCTATTTATCAAGTTCGTACAGAGCGAGGAGGAAAGGGTTGGGGGGGAGAAAAAAAAGAAAGAAAAGTTCATTAAGGTTGCCTTTAATGGAATATATTCGAGTTTGCGAATTCTGCAGCTCGGCAAACAGTACAATACACGCTGTTTTCCATCCTCTGCTGCGTAGGCATATGTAGATACATCGTTTACACAAGTAAATTTAATTCCAAAACAAAATACATATAGATTTTAGAGGTTCTGCTTGCTTACTCAGCGTAGCATAACGCAACTAGCGCCAGCTCCCGACTCAATTCGTCGAATAATTAATGGAACCGTATTAATCAACCAGATGTAGCTGCGTGTTTATTAGTTTTGAAATTCGTTTAATGCGTTTGTTTAGTTTAACGAAAAATTAAACTCGAACCGCGTGACAGCGATAAATCGATCGAAGAATTTATACCGATGAAGATAACCCAACCACCGCCCCAAGGCGGTCTACCTACAGCGATAGCGTATCCGAATCCTCCGGAGACCAATACTAAATACCAAATGGATCTCGCCGAGGGTATTGCCAATATTATTCAACAATATAGAATGATGAAAAATTCAATTTACATCTCACTATCGTAACGTATGACTCGGTGTTTTTGCCATCTACGTATTTATAGCCTTGTTGCTCAAATATACATTTAAGGGCTGGACTAAAAATACAGATTAACCGCAATAGTCGTTGGAAATTTCGAAAAATGCTTAACAACTTGAACGAAATAAGGATAAAAATCCAATTTTACCGATATGATTATTTATTTTTCAAATCTTCTTTAAAATTTCACACTACACCGTTAAAAAAGTAAAGAAAATACAAAAACATATTTTAATCAAAAATATACTCTAGTCTCTTCTACTGATCAAACAAAGATATCTAAAAAAAAAAAATTGCCTCCAAGTTCGATTCGGTTGTTTCTTTTTTTTTTTCAAAAGTATATACAAATAAAAAATAGTTTATGCCGTTCGAGTCGAGCTGGCGAGGTTACATTAAAGTAGAGGATTTTTTGAGTAAAAAATAGACGATTGAATTTCAGTCTGCTTTATTTGTAAAAGTACACGTAATGGAAGGGCCAGTGGTTAGGTCTCACTTTTCAATTATTTTGAGAAACATATCCCGGAGGTTTTCTTATTGAATGGTATTTTTTTATTGTCGTACAAAAGGTATCTTACTGTACTTCCTACGTTTGGTGCTCGTATAAATTGTTATTACTTGGAAAAAATTTTTTTTTTTTTATCCTTTCGAATCTCGCGAAAAATATATCCGTAGGATACCATCGAAACAACCGTTTCTAGTAATTTGCTTACACATTGAGTGTATTATACGCGAAATGTGGTGAAAATAGCGCTGATGTGTGTGTAAGGAATGGAATACTCATCACTAAACAGAGAAAGTGAGGAGGTAATACTAAATATATGAGAAAATCAAATTTTCTTCGAAAAACAAAAACCAGTAGAAATCGAGTAGATAAGTTAAACGTGAGGGTAACATTCGAAGGATCTTGAAAATGTGCAACAAAGAAGACTTGTAAAATAACAAACCTGTTTCAGTTTCCCATGAAGTGATCCATACGTTGAATTTACTTGACAAAAATACAGGATTGCTCTACGATGGTTTTTCTATATGAAGTGATGGGGCAAAGGTTCATTCTATAATGAATAAGTGCTTGAAGCTTCCCAACAACCACATCTGGAATCTCTAACGAATCAACAAGCCCAATTGTAGCTACACAGATCAGTAAGGGGAGGGGGAGAGTGTTAAAGGAAAAATAAACTTAAAAAAAAGGATCGCAATGCGTTGATTTTTGCGCCTGATTTTTTGCAAAACAGAAAATATATGTGAACTGTCCATTTATGAAATAAAAAACGAAGAGTACTGTGCAATTTTTCCTTTAAATTGAAATCAATAGCTGAAACCCTCAAAAGGATCTCTACCAAATCTGCAAACACATACAAAATTGCAAGTCTTTAGCTCAATTTGGAGGGGGGAGGTTATACGAGGAACCACCCAACAAAATAACATTTTAAGAATGTAAGGGGGAGCAAAGGGTCTGAGAAGTCAAAACCTCCAAATAGGTGCATTTATGGCCCATGCTAAATCTACATCCCATATTTTAAAATCCTAGTTCAATTTGAAGGAGGGGATAAGGAAGAAACAGCTCTTTTTCAAGGTCAAAAAGGGGAAGATCCCTGATATCTTCCCCTTGATTAACTTAGGAGGCTGATTTTTGAATATGTTGAACATTTTTGGATCGTATATCGATTGGCTCGAAAAGAAAAGGAACAATTTTAGCAATTTTAGCCACTCAACACCTCCTCCCCCATATTTGGAAATAGCTAAATTTTGTTCCGAGGCCACCCTCACTCAAATATGTTAAATCCTCCACCAATCCAAGCCCATTGTCTAAATCTGACTGATTATGGTGCATACCGAGTCGAGCAAATAATTTTTAATTTTGGTAAAAAAATCTGATTTTTGTGAAATATTTACTTCGTTTCGCTATGCTTTTCTCCTAATCAGTGGGGAGGGTAGAAGGGGTTCAATTGAATTGAAAAGTCGACACCAGCAAAAGGCATATTTAGAACCTATACTAAATCTACATACCAAATTTCAACTCACTAGTCCAATAAATAGGGTGGGGGGAGGGGGTCTCAAAAAATAAGAAAAACCAATAAAAAAAAATTTTTTTGGAGTTGGGAAAGGGTACAATGGATGTGAAAAGTACAAACCCCCCAAAAAGTACATTTATGACCTCTACTAAATCTCTGCATACCAAATTTAAATTTTTTAATTAAATTTGGAGGAGGGTTATGCGAGGAACAAACTTAAGAGTATAAGAAAACCTGGTCACCACATTTCTGTGCTGCAAGGGGGTGCAATGAGTCTAAAAAGTCGAAATCCCAAAAGATACATCTATTGCCTCTACTAAGTCTGCTTACCAAAATTTCAACTTCCTCGCTCAATTTGGAGGGGAGTACTGATATTCTGGATTTCCTCCCCCTGCTTTTTTTGCATTATCTTCAAGTTGTTAGTCTGTAAAAGCCTGATTTCCTTTGAAATATGACAGAAAATTGGGCCAAGTTGTTCAAAATTTGAAAAAAATCAATAAAAAGAAGGAGCTGACTACAAATAAATATTTTTCCATAAAATTGCAATTTAAACAACAATGTACTTGATGAAAGAAAAAAATACACATGCAATAATTAAAAAAATAATTCCAGCATTTCTTTCATATTTTTTCACTCTAAATATTTTTTTTAATTACGTTATGCATAATTACTTTTTCGTATTTTTC
This sequence comes from Ferrisia virgata, assembly GCA_900060175.1. Classification (NCBI taxonomy): domain Eukaryota; kingdom Metazoa; phylum Arthropoda; class Insecta; order Hemiptera; family Pseudococcidae; genus Ferrisia; species Ferrisia virgata. The sequence continues at coordinate 26,605 of FIZR01019807.1, read as the reverse complement.
CGGTACATTTCGCTTCAACGATCTCGAGCCAAATGTATTTCGAAAAATAATTTCTTTTCATTTTTAATACACACAATAAATCTTACGAGATAGTTTTTTTTTTTTTGATTATTAGAACAGCGTGCTATTTCAAGGTGTAAACTTAAGATTTTACTTTGAACGCTGATGAAAATTATATTTCCAACAAGTAAAATTAAAAGAACGAAAAAATACGACGAAAGTAGCTGTTTAAAGAATTTTCTTTCTTTTAATATTTTATTATTATTTTTTATTTTTTTTCTTAATTCCATCATTTTGTTGCTTTTTCTCATTAAAATACGAAAAAAATATTGAAGTTTGTTTGCCATATTGGCGCACGCGATAATTACCAAGGGTAAATAGTGGCTGAGATAAGAGGCAAACAAAGAGCATTGCCTTAATTCTAGAGAACTTGTTACAAAGTATATTTTTTCTTCTTTCAAAAGTTACAGCATAATTTAGAGTTTTGATAATAAAAGTCTTGGAAATTTATTAAGTAAAATAGATACGTCGAGTCTAATCTTAGACAAATAAGGTATGGATAGTTTTAAGGTATACTTATACTTCAACTTTACTTGTCATGATTTAGTGCCTGATGAAATCTTGTTAAATTCACCTCAAATATCAAAAACTGAGTTACCAGGGTCAAATAAAATATTGAAAATTCTATAACGATGCAAAGTAAAAGTTATCTTGTACGAATCTGCTCAAATCTTACATCCATTTTTCAAAAACCAGCCTTCACAAGCCTCGCATAAGCACCGAGGAAATATTTTTAATTAGATAGGTAACAAAAAGTACACCGTTGAATACCTTCCAGGAGACGTAAAACTGCCATCGAAAATTAAAAAAAAAAAAAAAAACAACTCAGCTCGTATTATTATTTTTACAACTTAAAACACGAATATCGCATTAAATCGTACAGATTCCCATCTTCAAAACAATATAAATTTTGATAAAAATCACTTTATACAAAACGCACTTCGCCGTAACCGCAGGTAAAATCACATCCTTACAACTTATACACGAAACACACTTACGGAATCAATTTTCAAAAAATAAAAAAAATTGACACTTGATTGACGGCATATTTTAACGAAAGCTGAAAAAACGAATATTTCATATTTAATCTGCATACACAGAAATACAGTACAAGAGAAAACTAAGCGAAAAAATCAACATCGAATATTCAATTTCGATTTTTCAACCTACCCTATGCAAATTTTAAAACTTCGCCAGCATCTAAATGATACCTAAAAACCATCTTCCGATTCATCATTCCGTATTCAAATAAAATCCCTCTTTTTTCCTCGCTCTCTCTCTCTCTAGGGTGTAAAACACATTAAAATTATTAAACCGCCGAAATCAATCATCCTATTTTACAGTATTAGCGTGCGATATCTATTATGGAGAAGCTTTGAAGTAATATTTTATTACGTACATATTACGATAGCGGCTCAATGCGCAGCCTGGTCTGCTATATAAGAGGAGACATGATTACTCGAGAGTGATATAGGGAAGCTAAAGACGGAGGAGGAGGAGGCGAAGGCGAAATGGTGAACCGATGAAAAACTATACGCGAGATTGGTGACACAAAATATCTGCGAAAAAAGATGCGCTATACGCGAGAATAAACGCCGCAGGCTTTAAATCCTTCGTTCGGTTCATCCTTTCTTAAGTCCTCGTGTAGACGTGTTTATTGCTCGGGGAAAAAGAAATGAAAATTACCCGAATGTGTGAATATAGGTGTCTGTATACGCGAGATTTCGACACATGTAATCGAACAAATTGATTTTCAGCTTTTTTTACCTTATGTTATTGACAAAAGAAAACGGAATACTACAAGGTTGAAGGACTACCTAGGTACGTGCACACGTAATGGTATCTTTACTCACCTACCATAAAAGGGTAACTTTAATACTGGAATTTAAAGTGAAATTCTTAAACGTGCAAGTACTCAAAATTACACAGAAATACATTCATTTTTGTATAAAACGTTCATAAAGGATAAGACCGAACCACAACTAAGGCACAAATCAGTTTCACAGATCGTTCAACGTGTCTACTGGTTGCTTTAAGCTGAATTTTATGACCTTCCTCAATATTTTAACAATCTCATAATTTCATAAACTACATTATTAATATTTCCAGTTATTTTATCTCTTCTTCTTTTTTTTATAACGATGATTTCTCGGCCTGATTTTCATGAAATATTGGAATTACAGGAGCTGCCCATTTCTCAATGAAGAAGTACCAGGGAAAGCAGTGAGATCGAGAGGTAGGGAGGGAGGTTTATTACGGAGTGAATAGTTGAAACTTCAAAAAAATCGTATCTACAAACCTTACTAAATTTACATACCAAATTTCAACACCACAGTTCAATTTTCAGGGCTTTAAAAATAGCAAAAATTACCCAAAACACACATACATCAAACTCAACCTGACCCAAAAATTCCTTTTTTGAGACTATCAGGTCGTACAGAGAGGGGGGAGGGGGTCGAAACTTCTAAATCGCATATCTAGTCAACAAGCTAAATCTAAAAGCCTAAACAATACAACCTAAAGTAAAGGTCGTGTTTAGATTTTTTCGAAAATCAAAAATTAATAGAATTTCATTTTGACATTTCAACAGTACAAAGTTTGAGAAAAAATATTTCGAAAAAAAATTTACCAGAAATAGCTAAACTAACACTATTTGCAATTGAAAACACCCTTTAATACGATTTCTGAACTTTAACCTCATTTTTGAAACCTCATGAAAAACATCATTTTCTGTGTGTACTTAAATATTTTCAAAGAAAAAAAAATTAATGAAAAATCGAAAAAAAAATTTTTGAACGTGGATCATCAATAATTCAATATACCAAGCCTATTGCAGACGATTTTTGATCCCTATCTAACTTCAACAGAGAAAAAACAAAGAAATGTGAGTATTTTGAGAATCACTGAACAAAAGACTTGTACATGAAAAGCTACAGAAATTAGCAAAATGGGTTACAAATTACATACTTGAATCTCTTCATTTTACACGACGAGTTTTCGAAAAAAATTTCCAAGTTCTATAAAAAAAGAAAATAATTAAAATACTTCTTTTAGAAATACCCGATCACGTGAAAATATAATGCTTTTTATGTCGCCTCAAAAACTGGGCTCAAAATCGAAAAACACCTCGAATAGTCTTTTCGGATAGAAGAAATATTTCTCGTAACGTATGTTGCATTTAATCAGGATGTTCTACATCCAATTCAGCAGGATGTTCCTCTAAACAATATTCCTTCATAGTTTTTCAGAAAATTGTGAAAAAATGCAGTGACATTTTTTTAAAACCGCAGTAAAAAGGGCACATCAAGGGTGCCTACAGACGGGACATACCTAATTTCAATATCCTGGCCCAATTAGAAGGGGGTGACTGAAAACCTCATATTCAGGGCTGTGAGGGGGTACAATGAGTCTGAAAAGTAGAGACCCCCAAAAAGGCACATGTAGGACCCCCACTAAATGTACATACCTAATTTCAAGTTCCTAGCTGAATTTGGAGGAGAGTGATGTGAGAAACAAACTCAAAAAATGAGAAAAATGAGAAAAACTTAACAAAAAACCACTTTTTTGAGGCTGTGAAGGGGTGCAATGGAGTTAAAAAAACTGGAACCCTGAAAAATCACATCTAGGACCTCAACTAAATTGGCATACCAAATTTCATCTTCCTAGCTCATCATTTTGGTGGGAAAATAGAGGAGAAACAGCCCTTTTTCAAAATCAAAAAGGGAGAAAACCTTCATATCTTCCCTCCTAATTGACTCAAGAGGTTGATTTTTGGATATGTTATACAACTTTTAACCTTCTACCAATTGGCTTAAAAAGGAGCGATTTTGACGTCTTTGACCCCCCCCCCGCACCTCCTCCTCTAAATCGGCATCTAACTAAATTTTGACCCAAGTTCATCCCCACTCATATATACTTGGACCACCGCTAAACTGAGTCGATTGACCGAATTGGAGCAATTTCAGTCGGTATTGAGCAGAGTAAATAATTTTAATGCTCAGGAAAAAAAATTAATTAAAAAAAATAATGATAAAATAAAAAAAAAAACAAAAATAAATATCTGACATGGCTAAAAATCGTCATAATGGTCTTCTAGGGCTCCAAAACGAATTTTGTTGATATTCCCTCCCTTCATCCGCCGTTGGTCAACAGACTGTAATAGCCTGGTTTTCGTTGACAACATGACATTGAAAATTAGGCCTAAAATTGAGTTGGAAAGCTGAAATTTTTACCACGATATTTTCAGGTTATTTCGCAACTATTGTTACCCTACCGTTTCCAGATTTCCTAAAAAAGAAAAATTCATCTTACCTCAGTGCCCAGCTGCCCATCGCTACTCAAGACCACGAAACTAATTCACCAAGGATAAGAGTGGCTTTACCCTTTACACTGAGCAAGAAATTTTTCATTAATATATTTTTGATTTTGTTTAAACATTTTTTTTTGTTGTTGTTTAAATAGGCAATTTTTTTATTACAACGATCGATGTGATTACATAAGTTTTCAAAAACTTTAAAACTTTTACTCGCGGAGAAAATATGCCAGAATTTTGAAATCCATCAAAATATTACTTGACACAGGACACAACCTCGTATATCTTTAAAATTTCCTTTGAGACCACCCACACTTTCGACACAAATATACGAATACAACTTACGTAGGTAGTTAAGTTAAAGTTATAAGAAATATTAAAAATTCCAGTACCTATAAGAGAAAAAAAAAAGAAAAGAAAAGAAAATATTCGAGATAATCTCTACGAGTGCAAAATAAAATAAACCTTCATGAAGACTAATAAGAAATACCTTTTACTTATCATATCGTGCTCATCATACACGTGGATTAGTAACCCTAAAAATAAATAAGACGCTACAAATGTAGCACATAGCAAAAAAATATAATTGAAGTTACTCAACTTATATGGATCTCAATCCTCAAATGAAACTTTTCTACTTACATCATAAGTAACAAATAAATAGGTAAAATGTTAAGATGAAACTTGGTTATACGCGTGCTAAGCTATCAAAAAAAAAAAAAATGAAGTTAACAATCCTATAACTTTTTATGGAACCATATTGGCTGGTGTAAAAGGGCTGTAAAGTGAACGTTTATTCGCGAATGTAGGCGACTACTATATAAATGTTATGTAATTCTAGCTACGTATAAACATTGCATAAGGTATTTTTGGTGAAAAGTCGAGTAGAGATATCTACAATAACATTACGTTGCTGGAATATTATTCGACACAGTATTTTTCAATTTTCCTAAATAATATTCGGAAATGGAATTTTGATTTAGTATGATTCAAACAGCCATACGTATAGCAGTTTTCACTGTCGAATGAATATTTTACGGTACACCACAACAACGATAAACTGTTAAAATAACCACATTAAGCTAGCTATATAGCTAGGTAGTATGTAATAGATACACACATATATATACCTATCTTATACGTATAGTTTTATACGCGATACATAGTATAATTAAACTTCGCTCTCAGATGCTCCATACCTAAGCTATGGTAAAATAATGAGATATAAAATGTAGCTACATTATCTGATACTTATTTCATTTATCTATCTAGTTGTAATATTTATTTCGATGTCGAAGAAAAACAACGAAAACAAATTACGAAACATATTTTTTATTTATTATCGGATTCTTTGACATATTTCATATTCCTAAGCAAATATTGATACCATCGTATCCCAAAGTTATCTTTACACTTCGGACGAATACGTTGGGAAAATAATTTCGTACAATTCATATTCCAAACAAATGATAAACACTAGGACGTCAGTTATACGACTAAAGAGGAATATTTTAATGGTTGATAAGCTACGAGACGGCCGCCTAAGCCGAGTAATAACTAAAAAGCGAATTTTATAAAGTAAAACATTTTATGAGGGTAGTTTTCTCTATTCGATATGGTATTGTTGGACTGCGAAAGTTGAATATCGAGAAAACCCAACGCTTACCAGAAGCTGCAAAAATACTGAGAAATTTATGACGCGACACGTATGATAGAAAATAATACGCTACCAGAGGACGATTTACGTCGCTTAAATTGATAAGAGGTTCAGCATCTGGGCTGTTGCAATCACTGTTATGTCATAAAGTATACGATATTTACAAAATCACACACGTAAGATGAAAGTAGGAAAACTTTATACTTTTCAATACATCGATTAATCCTTTAATGTACTCGTACATTATAATCGTGGATTATTATATTATCGAATAAATGACCTCGAATAACAATAATCCACGGTACACTGCAGGCAAGGCAGAAAGATTTTCTTACGTTCATTAAACCTAAGTGTATCATCCTAACAAAGCAGGATTTATAAATCTGAATCAGTTTAATACGCTTGTAGATTTGTTTAAGCAAATTTCAAACTTGAATAAACGACGATATTTCATCACCAGATGCGACCAAAGAAGACTACAAAAGTACCTACTCGTGCGAATCGTCGTCATTATTTTAATTTTATTCGCAATTTAGAACGGATAACAACGACGTTAGGTAGACGATTTTCTCACCTTGTGTTATGGGTATCATTGTTACCATCTTCGTCATCGATATATACATACTTTCGCGAACGATAGAACCTTTGTGGATAATTTTCAACGAGCACGACGATATCACGATTTTGGAAAATGTAAAATGGAAATGTGACTGCGAACAAATCTCGTTCGTCTTTGGATTATTCGCCAGAGAAATACAATGTCTAGTTATAAAATTTTGGAAACCGCATCTTACTTACATTCTTGGCGCTTTTGTCAAGTTTTTAAATTACGTACTGTAGGCAATTGTTCAGCGTGAGCTTTTTTAGCGTTGTTGAAAACGACCATTACAACTTTTGGCTTCGGAAATTAACGCCAAAATATGATCAAACTCTTGTAAGAAGATAAATTAAGGTGAAAGTCAATTCATATAGTTTTTCCTTCCGATTAAATCATCAAAATGATCCTTGAAATACGTCTCAAGTACTTGCAGAAACCAAAAAGGCGATACAGAAAGTAGGGCGGGCGGGGAAGAAGTTCATACTAAATTTGTGTACGATACAAAGAAACTATTCCAACCAATTTTCAAAAAAAAAACATTACCCAAAATACCATCTTATCAAATTTTGATCCCCTTCAATTATTGGGAATGACTAATGAATGAAACAAGCCCGTTAATAAAGTTACATACTCTGTTCGCCGTAAATAAGAAAAAATCCAAAATGACGTGCGAATAAAATTGCATACCCAGTTTGCCGTAAATACATTTGAAAATCCATTCAACGCAAGATTATCTTATCCTTTCTGATTCCATAATTCGGCCATAATTAAGCTAAAAATTGCAGATTTTACTTTTTTCTCAGAATCGTGTTCATCAGCTCAAACTACCCTCACAAACACCATTCGCGAAATAAAATTAATTTAAATTCAAAATTTTACGTAATTAAAAATCATCCAAAAATTTAATAGTGCGGAAAATTGATCAAAAATTACGAAAAAATGTTGGAAAATAGCTAAAAATTAACTTATGATATGAAAAAATTATTAAAACTCGTTGAAAATTGGCTAAAAAATAGACAAAGATGAGTTGAAAATGCAGAAAATTGATCTTCAATACGAAAAAACCCGTTCAAAATCATTGAAAAAGTGGTAAAATTTAACAAAAACGAATAAAAAGTGAAGAAAATTTATCCAAAATCAGGAAAAAATGTTGAAAAAGAAGTGGAAATTGACCTAAAATACGAAAAAGTGTTGAAAATTAAGTTAAGATTGAATAAAAAACAAAGAAACACGTAAAAAATGCAAAAAATTGACCAAAAATCATTGAAATTCATCGAAAATTGGGTAAAATTTTAATAAAAATAAATAAAAAGTGTATCAAATTGATCTAAAATCAAGTAAAAATGTTGAAAATTTATTGAAAACTGACATAGTAAAATATGAATAAAATGGCTAAAAGTCATCAAAAATCATTAAAAAATGTTGAAAATTAGGTGAGAAATGGGTAAAAAATTGTCAGAAACACGTAGAAAATGCAAATAATTGACCAAAAATCATTAAAAATCTTTGAAAATTGAGTAAAAATTTGATAAAAATGAGCTGAAAATGCTGAGTTTTTCGTGATTTTCTATCAATTTTGCGCATTTTTGACGTATTTCTATCAACTTCTAACGCAATTTTCACTCATTTTCCAACAATTTTTCATAATTTTTTATCCATTTTCTGCACTTTTTACCCGTTTTTGTCAAATTTTCAAGCCAATTATTAATGATTTTTAACGATTCTGGGTTATTTTCACCGATTTTCCAACATTATTTCGTGATTTTCATAAAATTTTTGCGATTGTTACGTGTTTCTGTCCATTTTTCACCCAATTTTCAAAAATTTGTAGCCTATTTTTTCATATTTCACGTCAATTTCAACCTAATTTTCAACAGTTTTTCATGACTTTTGGTCAGCTTCCTAAATTTTTTCCTATTCTATATTGAATTTTTACAAAATTTTCATTGATTTTTCAATTTTTTTGTCACTTAAACTAATTTTTTAACATTAATTCGTGATTTTCAATCGATTTTCCGCATTTTTTTTCACGTTTTTGTTTACTTTATACCCAATTTTCGATGGTTTTCAACGATTTTTTTCATATTTAAGGTCAATTTTCACCTAATTTTCAACTGTTTTTCGTGATATTTACCCATCAATGGTTTTTTTTCTTATTTTAGGTCAATTTTATTTTACTTTTCATCAATTTTTTTCATGTTTTGAGCCAATTTCAACGTTTTTTTCAATATTTTATCGCGATTATTGATAAATTTTCTCCATTTTTAAAGCCAGTTTCGTCACATTTTTATTCAACTTTTAACGATTTTTAATGATTATTATTCAGTTTTCAATAATTTTTCAACTTTTGTTATTTTGTCCATATTTTAGGCACATTTTCACATTATTCAACATTTTTTGACAAATTTTGCCAATTCTTTGTTCTTTTACACGATTTTTTTTGTTGTTCAGTTTTTTTGCTCATTTTTCAACACGTTTTTGTAAATTTCGTTCGTTTTTCTATGTTTTTGCAATTTCGTAGAATAAATTTGTTAATTTCTAACAATTTTTCGCTATTTCTTTCTCATATTTTTCAATATTTTTTCGTAGAGTGTAATTTTATTTGCCCAACTTTTCCCTTTTCTCCTTGATACACGACCTGCCCAATGTCATTTCTTCTTTTTTGCAATTTTCACTATATCAAAATTAGTTTCTAGGAAGTATTTTATGTTTAATATAACGATTCTCTCTCTTTTTTTTAAATAATTTAATATTGACCTTTCTATGTTATTTCGAGTAGATTTAATTCTCTTCTGGAATGTTTTTTACCAGAGCCTATGAAAATTTCACTGATCATCTATTACCCAAGATCCAATACTTGTACCGGAAATGACAAAACTTTTATACATTTTTTGTCAACCCTCGTCGTTAATTTTATAGCAGAAAAATTTCTATACACCCTGTAGTACTTAAACTTATAATACTTGATTAAAAATAAGTATGCACGAGATGATGTCGATTTTACACACCGTCCGATACTCAACTCCGGTACCTATTTCTTTATATTGTTTAAACTAGCCGATGAAAAAACCCACACACTATACCGCAAGTTGGCCACTACCGTAGGTAAAATGTCAACTCGACCTTACCGAATAAGGGTCTTGAAAAAACCTCATCAGTATGGGAATATACGTATTCGAGCATTAACCCAACCACCAGTTGTACGGTTGCGGTATTTGGGAAATACCACGAAACGGCCCAAGCAGTCAGCATCGTTTTAGCAAATATTTCACGAATTGGCTGAAAACCAAAAACTTTAAAGGTATTTCGCGTTTATTGCATTTTTTTTTTTTTTTTTTGGTTCATCTTTGTTTTTAATTAAGTGAATACGCGAATACAGCTCAAGTTTGCTTCCTTCAGCCAACTTCTATTGTAGGTGGCGAAGATCCGAGGTCGAGAAATACTTGAAAAAAAATGTTGATTAACGAGTACCAGGCTCGATGCTCGCCTTTTCATCGGGTACATTTTTAATTAAAGTCGATTTTTTCTTTTTTTTTTTTTGACGCTTCCTAATTCTGCAACTTTACTATGTGCGATTCTCGTTTACGTATAAAAAATTCGGCTGAAATAGTCGTTTGTTTATTCGATTCTTACGAACGATATACGAACGATTTCGTTTTTTATACGATTTAAAAACACCACTTCGGGATAATTTCCCACGACGAAATCTGCAATTAGGACGGGGTAGCTTGATATACGAACGAAGGCGTATAAAATACAAAGTAAACATAAGCCATATTCATACCTATGTACTTACGAGTACTTTCTCAATATATCCAAGCAAAGAAAACCTCTATAAAGGGAATTTCCGAGCAAAACCCCTTCAAAACGTTAGGTGTTCCTTCGTTTCAAACGAAAGTACTTTTTTCCAAAAGATTTAAAGGTTACTTTTGCAATTCAATTGCTCTTTTAGCAATTTTTATCACACGTGACGTCCGCGCGTAAACGGTAAATTGAAATAAATGAAAAAGCTTTCGCGTTCCCTCCCTCCCCCGCTCCTGCCCCACCGTCCAATCCCAATATTCTCCACTTCAAACTCAAGTTGCATTCGAGCCGACGACGATGTGATGCCGCTGTCCGGCCAAATTAGATTTTAAAAGAGGTCCGAACCATATTAGCTCGACGAAATATCCGCTATACGTTGGCCGATGGTTTTATGGCCGCGATGCTTTTTCTCTTCTTTTTTCTCTGCCTCTTTGGTTCAGCTTACGTAAGCTTCTCTTCTCATACACGCGTGGTTAACGATTACCCATCATATTTTACGAGTATTTTTTTCTGTTTCTTCTTTTCGACGCTTTTGTTTCTCATTCGTTTGATGCCGAATGGGTTTCGCCAAGTACTAGATTCTTAAACGAGTATTTATAGCATGTGATTTTGTCGTATCGTGGCTTTTGATTTCGCCGGAGGAGGCGATAATTCGATAACGATTTCAAGATATAGAAGATGCACAGTATACAATACACGGTGACTCGAAAGGATTCGTGAGAGAGGATTTCTTAAAAATAATAGATGATTTAGGAATTGGAAAATTCAATATTTTCACCAAATTGATATGCTTCATCATATTGTCAAATAAAACATGCTCTTTAAGGTAATTTGGCGGTAGTTGATACGTAAGAGGAAATTTTTTTACACATTTTTGTTAACTACCTCGCATGCAATGATTAAAAAATTGCGAAAAAATTATATATTATACTCCAATTCATAGCCTATTCATCCCCTGTATTGTTAACTCCCCACCTAAATCACCTGCCTCAGGAAAAAATTCCAAATCAACCTAAGAAGACTACTTGCCAGTAGTTGATGACTCCTTTTCTTCCCCTCCAGCCAAACCTCAGCATGTGAAAATTTTTTTGTAAATTCTTTCGTATGTGTCCATTATTTTGGCATAGGACACATTTCAGTATCTATTTTGTTAAAATTTTGAAAAAAAAGCAAAAATGTTCAGGTTTTTACCAAAACACAGAAACCTCGGGTTTCTGTTTAGCAAAGCGAATGTAAAAAAGTTATTAATTCATGGCTGGGCCCAACAATGCCGATGTTCTACTCTAAATTGAATGGGCTATCCAAAATACCATTGATGTTTTTGATCGATCTTATGATTGTCTCACAAATCAGCTCTAAAGACAAAATTAACAAATACTGGTAAATTACCAACTATTGGCAAATTATCTTGCAATCTATTGACTTATAACTGATAGAGAAAGTAATGGGGAAGAGAGGAGAGGGGAAGAGAATTAGATAGATATTTGTGTTTCATTCATTTTTGGTACAGAACCTGTAGACAAATCTAGTCTCGTCAGATGAATAAATTGCTTATCTCGAAAACTGAAGGGGAAACTATGATCTGGAAAATTCGATTCAGAATGAATTTTAAAAGATTAAAAATGTACAGCGGAAAGCAAATCTAAGCCATTTTTGAGATGATCGTTTCTGGTATAACTTCAAAATTGAAGGGATGATCACAGAAAAATTTTTTCTTAAAAAATTAATACTGGAAATAAATAGTACATTGAAAGTGGGACTAATTTAGTTTTTTTCTTCCTTCTTAACTTTCTTTCTTTCTTTCTTTCTTTCTTTCTTTCTTTCTTTCTTCATTTATCTATTTATCTATTAAGAAATAAAAGTAAAAAGTAAAAAAGAATATTAAATAATAAAAATGGAAATATAGCAAAACACAAAAAAATGAACAAATAAATAAATAGATAAACAAAAAATTAAAATATTAATGCAATAATATAAGTAAATAGAACACTTCGCGAGCTATTGGCTGCCACCTCCTTCAACAAATTCATCAACACTGCACAGTGCCCTCTGCAACATCCATTTTCCAAAATGATTTTTGAAGGCATTGAATCAATTCCCTCTCAATTAACTTTTGTTCAATTTTGATTCGTGAATATTTTGTTTTTTTTTGACGTGTCTAATGATTATGAATAAGGGCACGGATATTAATGGTATTTTTTTAACCAACAGACATACTTGAACAATGCACAGGCACATCTCTTATCAAAAATAACTTGATGCAGATTTTCTTATAACTCCTTCAATTTTCATGTCAAGTGAAAACTGAATAAAAAAGAATTTGTTCAAATTTTAAAACATTATCCGCTTCCATAATTACTTTTTAGGCTGATTTTCTACGTCCTGCGGTATAACGACCAAAGGCGGATCAGGGGGAGGGAAGATATCAACAAAATCCGTTTTGGGGTCCTAGAAGACCACTACGGCCATTTCTGGCCAAGTCAGATATTTATTTTCGTTTTTATTTTTTCAGTAATTTTCCTACTAGAAAATAAAAAATTATTTGCTCAGCTCGATCTTGACCAAAATCAATAAAATTCGTGAAATGTGCTTCGATCGGTGTGCCATTTGATATTCTGGAGTGCGGATGACGTCGAGTCAAAATTCAGTTGTGCCCAAAAGTTCTTCTATTCAACATACGGCAATAGTCCCTAATAATTTCACATTTGGACCAAGAAATAGCATCATAAAATTTCCTCAGTTTTGCATTTACTGACTACGCATTCTCAGATTTGAAAATTCATTTTGAGCAAAATTTTTCGAGAACAATATTTCCTCCTTCAATTTTCAATACAGGCAACGTTTTCATACAACTTTATTCAATCACTTCCAAAATTTAGCAAGAAGCTGAGGAAAAAAACACAAAAATAATGTATTTTTGAACTAATCCATAGACTCAAGATTTCTTCAAAAATGTATAAAAATTAGCTCCTTCATTAATCAAGGGGGGAGGGGGTAATGGCGTTACTGACATTGAGAAAGCTGATTTATCTTCCAACCCTTCTCCCCCTCAGCAACGTGAACTATGGAACTAAAAAATATAGAGCCGGATAAACTCGAAAAAAGCGGAAAAAGTACTAAAAATCCCTAATGGGAAAGGGCTATAAGGGTTTGCAAAAAGGCTGAAAAGACAAACTCCTCAAAACGCATGTCTAAGACTTGTAAATTTCAATAGCCTTTGAGCAAATTCATTAATTTTTGAACGTATCACGCCACACTTACAATTCTCTATTCTATTGACTGGTTTAAAAACAAATAATTTTTGCGTCTCTGCCCACCTTCACCCAATTCCAGAAACACTGCACTTGGATTCTTACTCACGATTTTACCCATTCATACGCATTGACCGAATTTGAGCGATTTTAGTTAGTATTGAGCTGAGTAAACAACTTGACACTTTGATAAAATGAAATGAAATAAACTACATAAATATCTGACACGCTTAAAAATAGTCTCATTGGTCTTAGATTTTATTCATACTCTCTCTCCTTCCTCCTCGAATCAATCGTAATAGGCAATCGTAGCCTAATCTTTGACAGCACTGCGACAAAAAACAGACCAATTATATCATGTTTTTAAAAAAATCTTGCATAGCCGCATTTAACGATACACCCTGTGCATATGATAGTAAATCCGGGCGTCCAAAACGGGCTATTAATCAAATTACATGACACTAATAGTAATACTCGACATAGGAAAAATAATACCAAAAGGTAATCTCAGCTTTAAGTACGTAAATGGACCAGCACGGTAAGAACGTCTTGAAATTACCATATATCAGAATACTGGGTACCTTACTTAGTACTTAGGTATAGGTACTTACTTATACGTCAAGTTGTTAAGTACACGAAATCGATACAACTTCTGAGACCAGGTACTTTTCAATTCTCAACCAGTAAAGTTTCAATAGCAGACTTGAAACTTACAAATTAGATACCATATAAAATACAGCAACCATCTTTAATATATTTTTTTTTTCGACCGCTATACGTAGTACAATCTACAATGGAATTTTTTCCAGACCCGATCAGCATTACACTCAGCTCCCACGTTGGAAATATTTATAGTAAACTAAAACTTGACGTTAAAACCTCATCGCTCATTCAACTTTTACCAACTTTTTGGCTTTGTGTCGTCAAATCAATTTAAAAACCTATCGCAAAATGTCTATATACCGAGTAAAGTGTAATCTTCTCGTAAATGATTAAAAGTGAAATTTTAAAGCTTATACAGCTCGCTCGTTGATATCTTCTTACTCATTTGTACGGCGTAGTAATCTAAAATCACCAGATGAATTCACAACAAAGGACAAAAGATTTTGTGAAATTAATTCACGTTGCTAACTACGAGTATAAACGAGGAGGAAAAAAAAATTTCAAAATTAGTTTTTTAATTTCACTTTTGAAATGAAGTTGCAAAGAAAGTTTGTATAGGTAAACATAAGAAAAAGGTATCTCAAAGAAGTACACGATAACGATGACGATATCTTTCCCCAAAGCATAACAATCCGCGAGAAAAAAAAGAAGAAAAAGGATAAAACTACACTACGCAGATAGATACCTACGTAAATGTACGTAGGTATTTGTTATTCGTCGTGTGAAATTTTGGAAACAAGAAACAAACTTCGTACATACGTTCTAGGTAACTTACCTATACATTGGACAAATACAAAACGGAAAAAGAAAAAGGAATGCAAATGAATATGATAAGAAGAAAAAAAAAAGACTTGGAACTTTTACAACCGCTTTCAAACTAAAGAATAAAGCAACAAAATCTTTACATAAATTTTACTGATCCCTGTGGGTTGGTGAGCCATCTGTTCGCAGGTAGGTATTGTCTTCTCAAGGTATCGAGGTGCTTTTTTCAACAATACCTGAGGATTCTGTATCAAGACAAAGATATTTAAAAAAGAAAAAAAATCTATTCGTATAAAAAAAAAAAAAAAAAAAAAAACTCGAAGTTGGGTATTTTATTTGAACTATGAAACAGCACATATAAAGTTGGAATTTACATTCGATTTTTCATTTCAAAAAGGAGAACAGAATTACCATGAGAATTTCTTTTCTTTCTAAATAACCCAATGTATGTACTTATAAGATGTTCGTTCATTTATACGAATTGTTTCCATTCCAATTTTAATCTCGTCTTCTACGATTCTATCCCATGCATAGCAATGAAGAAGAAAAAATAACCCGATTGGTCCACACGAACAACTGCCTCAAAGAAACTTCGTATAGGTTTAAATCAAGATCTAGGTGAAAATAGAAGGTTTCACCGTTGTAAAGAGGAAGAAAAAAAAGAGCTTAATTTATCAAAATCGAATTGAAATTTGCCACCCGAGGTCCAGTATAAAAACCCACAACAATTTTGAAGGCCTTTAAGGTACACATCAAATTGCTAGGTGACATTTCGAAAAATTTGAAATGAATTAAATTCGAATGTACAATTAACAAGGGAGCTAGAGCTACTTCATATAATGCACACTAGAGTAGGTCAAGTTGGGCTTCTCTTGAAAATTTGCCAGCAATGATGCCCAGATTGTTGCGAAGTGACCTCAAAACGACGTGGTAAAAATTTCAGCTTTCCAACTCAATTTATTAAACGTATAAAACTGACTCACAGTTTAAAAATTTTTAAAAAATCGAAAAAAAATTTTTTGAATTTTTTTTTTAAATTGGAATTGCTTTACATGTTTATACCAGAAATTACCATTGTTGGCAAATTTTCCACACTTACCTTTTTTTCAGGGGTTTGAAGAAGAAAGTCACTCTTCATCTAATTTCGCATGCTTTTCTGAAAAACTACGAAAGAACTTTTTTTTTTGAGAAACACTCGGTTAAAATGGATAACCTCCCATAACGATTTTTAGGGGTAGTTAAAACATCTTATTTTCATATATTTTCAAGAAATTTATTCGAAGAAAAATGGGCTAAGTATGCTCACCTTTGTTATCAGGAAAGGGAGAGTTCTAAAAAGTCGACACCACTAAAAGGCACATCTAGAATCTATACTGAATCCAAATATCAAATTTCAACTTCCTAGCCTGATTGAGGGGGAAGGGATATGCGAGGAACAATCTAAAAAAATAAGAAAAACTGACCAAAAAATTACATTTTTGAGATTGAGAGGGGGTGCAATAAGACTGAAAAGTCGAGGCCCCCAAAAGAAATATGTAAAGTCCCTACGATATCTACATTCCAAATTTGAACATTCTACCTCAATTTGGAGGGGTGATAGGAGAAGAACAGCACTTTTCCCAAGCTAAAAAGAGGCAAAACCTTCATATCTCCCTCCTAACTGACCTAAGAAGCGGATTTTTGAATATGTTATACAACTTTGAGTTGCCTATCGACTCCCTCAAACAGGAATCATATTTACGATTTTATTCTCTCAGCATACCCTGCTCCAAATTTGGGCATAACTGAATTTTGACCCGAGGTTATCTCCACTCCAGAATATCAGATGGCACATCACTTGAAGCCTAGGTTTTGATCGGTATCAAACTGAGCAAATAATTTTTAATTATGAAGGAAAAAATAAAAAAAAATTACAAAAGTACGAGTAAAAATAAATATCTGAGATGGCCAAGCATGGTCGTAATGGTCTTTTTCAAAAAGAATTTTGTTGATCCCCCCTCTCCGATCGCCATAAGTCGATACACCGTTATAGCCTAGTTTTTATCAACATCAGATTAAAAATGAAATAGCTCGTCTCTAAATGGTGTTGTTTTTTTAATCGCATGAATCAGCCTTGATGAGTCATCTGAGCGATGGGGTATTTGCGTGGAACTCCACATAACACTTCTTAATTAAACTCATCCTAAATATGTTACACAGAAATCGTGGGTAATATTTCCGGCCAGGGGACTAAAATTTATACTACGAGAGTGTTTCGAGACGTTCTACACACCTGTAAAAAATATTTTGATTAGTTTTTTTTGGAAAATTTTCATTGTTCAGGTATGAAGTAAAATTTTTGATTACAGATTTTTTTGAACGAACTCGGTACCCTACAAAAATCTTCATTTCTACAGTATATTTTCTCTAGGAAACATAATTTTTGAGCAATTTTCAACTTTACACATGAATACGAAAGTATTTGTCATGACTTTACGTCTTAAAAGTGGATATTTTGGGCGAACTAGGCGCCGTACAAAATTTGCTCGGGAGCAAAATTGCAGAAAATTTAATTCCCTAGCTGTGAGATGAAGACAGATTTTTTTTACGAAGCTTAAGGTTTTCGAATTATTTTCAAAGAAAGTTTAAACTATAAATTTAGATAATTGAAATTCAAACACTTTTAAAAAATGGCTCGAAAACTACGCTTTAAAAAAAAATTCAGCTGCCCATAGCAACCAGATAATTTAATTCTCTACAGTTTCCTTAACAAATAAATTTTCATAGGATACTTAGTTCACCCAAAAAATACCTTTTTATAAAATAAAGTTGCAAGTAATAATTTCATTTCTATGTGTAAAATGGTGAATTCAAAAAATAATCTTGTACGAACTTCTAACGATCTTCGACTCTCAAAAATGGATATGAACTTTTCGAATGTAAAAAAGTGGACCTTAGGGCAATATAATGGCCCAGTTCATAGCTCATCAGGGCCATTTTACTTAAATTTTCACTATGTATATCATCAAGAATTTGAGGGTCATTCATCTCCTTCATTAGATTTGAATCAATCTTGACAAATGTACTACTTTTCATGACATTTACTTCCAAGTCACCAGGATTTCAGCAAAAAAAAAAAAAAGAAGAAATTCCATCAAATTTTGAAATTATTTGATGATAAAATTCGAATCCTCGAAGCATTTTCAATTCCATTTTCTATTAAAATTCCTATTTTCTTTCCAAGCAGATACATTGGTACATCAGAAGTTTGAAAAAAAAAAGGCAAAACTATATATATATATATATATTAGTCGCAAAATGCAGCACGAGAGTTATAGTTATTCTTTTTCAAACTCTTCAATTTAAAAAGGCACTCGAATAAAATTTTTTATTTTCACCAAATTATATACAACGTTTTTCTATAATGGAAAAAGCTCGTTATTGTTGAGACATTTTATATACTTCATATACGAGTTTGATATGGAATGCTTTTAATAATTTTTTTTATACGTGAGTACAAATGATGCTGATGGGTCTTGAAAAAGAACAATGCCAACCTACGGTACCTACATTAAAATTACAATAATGAAAATCATTATGCGGAAAAACTTCAGTTTAAATTTCATATATGAAAAATTCGATTATACTCGATTTCATTTTTTTTTTTTTTCAGCGGGGGCTTTTGTTCATACGAATAAATAAACTGAACGGTGGTCCGGTTTGGGCAGTAAAAAAATCGAATATAATGGAAATATAAAAACAACACCAAGCTTAGGCAAACTTGTCAATTATTAATGGTCGAGCTTTACTCCGAGCCAAAGTAGACTTTATAAAATTACTCTTCGAGTCGAGTTTGTCGGTTAAATGTGAACATTTGCGGTTATCTGACACTCTAAAATAAATCTCTATTCGTAAATACGTACACCGGGTCCACACCAATGTGCAGCTGGAATAAAAAAATATGCGAATAGTTTCTCATTAGCGCAAAATCGTTTCTGCGATTATACCCTCAAATTGACGTACAAAATTTACAGATTCCACAACGCACAAGTTTAACCAACAACGTGTGTATTGTGGAGCTTAATCCATGAAAATGAATATTCATTCTCAGCAGACACAAAAGTATTATAAAACAGTAAGCTTTAAAATACAGTACTCGATTAATCGAACACTGTATTTTTTGAAATTTAACAACTGTTGGGGATAATTTTTCCTTGAAACGTGGATTTTTTTCAATGATACCGATGATGGTACCGAGTGTTTCGCATTAACCTCGCTTCCCTTATATTAGTGATAGGTCAACTTTCCAAACCTGCACGTGTAATGGTTAGCATACCCACAAAAATCAAAGGGGCTGAGATATATTATTTTCAAAATTTTATTTTCGACCAAACCTGACGATCACTTTGAAAATTCGTAAAATAAAAATTAATAATGATAAAAATTCGCTGTTTGCTCTAAAACATATTATATACCCTAGAATATGTGTGGTATAAAAATCAAGAGTGGCGATAAAGAGCTTAGCAAACTGTAACCGTATAGATTTTTAAAAAATTTAATTAAAAATTTTCAAATTTTTCAGTTTTTTGCAGATAATTGCCAAAGAGGCTATTATGACCCCCTACTAAAAAAATGTTTAATAAGTACCAGTGCAGCTCCCTATTCGTGATCTGAGCAGAAGCATTGTAAGCTGCTTCCCTCAGGAGGAAAAAATACATTGAGTGGCCTTCAATTTTCGAAAAAAAACGTAAAATTGAAACGTCCCGGTGTATGCTATGGTGGATCAATTTTCAAAGGGTAGTGCTTGATTCAGGGTATCTAACAGGTTGTAAAAGTAGTGAAAAAGCAGTGAATTTATGCAAAAATTCAAGAAAAGTTTATAAAATGGAAAATCACAAACCTTTAAGAAAAAAATTGTTAAATTTCAAAATTTTACATTTTTGTCTCCTGTGAGAAGCAACCTTCAAGGTTTCTGCTCAAACTATATAGTGGAGCGTGTAAGTGCTGCTACTCATTTTATAGATTTTTTGTGGAAAGCTCATTATAGCTTTTTCAGTAGTTATCCCAAAAAAATGAAAAAATTGAAAATTTTCAGCTACATTTTTTTATATTTATATCGTCACAGTTTGCGAATCACTGTAACCCCACTCTTGATTTTTTTTTACTATAGCCCCTTGCTATTATTCTTTGCTTTGTGACGTATATCTTTTTGCTTTTCTTCCAGTTACCTTCAAAACCGGACATTTCTTTCCATTTCCCTTCAAAAATGACTGAAAATTTTTTTTCTACAATTGATATTTTATTTCTAAATGTAAATGCAACCCTTGGGTTTACCACCCCAAACACTGAGTTGAAAGTGCTCTACTGTTCATTTAAAAAATTTTTAACGAGGTGCTCATTATAACTTTTTCAAAAGTTATTCACAAAAAACTAAAAAAGTTACAAATTTTTAGTCATGTTTTTTTGTATTTATTTTGTAATATTTTACGAACCACCTCCCCCCTCTCCCTCTTGATTTTTATGCCACACATACTCGAGAATATTATACTGTATTTTAGAGAAAATAGCAAATTTTCATCACCATTGATTTTTTCCTATGAATTTTCAAAGTGAACGGCAGATTTGGGCGAAAAAGATATTTTGAAAATAACATATATGCCCCTTCGACTTTTTGGGTGTGCTAAACATTGTACATGTAAGTCTCATAAATTGACTTATCTCTGGTATAAGGGAAGTAAGGTTAATGCGAAACACCCGGTATATAGTATTTTGAAGATTAAATTCCTCAAAACTCTTCGAATTTTAATTCTTCAAAAAAATGAAAACCAATTAAAAAAATTATCTTTAAATCTGAATACTGCTAGTAAACTTTTGTCGAAACATTTTCAACTTTTCAAAATCGTTTTAAAAAGTGCAATATACTGACGACCCCTATCAACAAACAGGTTGAATTATCTGAACATAAATAGCATTTCTTCCTCCATCAATTACGACGAATAAAAGACGTGGGCTATGAAAAATAACTTGAACTTTAATCCAAGGATTACCCAACTACCCGCATCAGTTTCTCTTGACTCTGAACTACTTCGATAATCACTATTTTTCTACTCCATTCGTACATTACACAATCATAACGTCTATCACTAAAAATTTACTATAATTATGATATGAAATTTCAAACCCGTTAAAGTAAAGCGAAGTTCGATACCAGCGAATTGCTGACATAAATTCGCTCGTGTCGTCGCTATATTTACAAGGCCTCGAACGAGACGGTTAATTTAAAAACGAGAGTGGATTCGCGTTACTTTGCTGAAAAGCTTGCTCAAGAAATAAGCTCGACGAAACGAAGTACGTCAACTTTCTGGATACGGATTACATAAGGCTGCGTGATACTTTCGAAAATGATTAAGAAACAGAAAAGGATGACCATTCAACGTTCGAAAATGACGCCGCCGAGAAGAAGTACGCCACTATAATTAAATTTATCTACCACCGAGTAGAAGTATTCGTTAACTTATTAAATTTCCAAAAAAGAAAGTTTTCCTATGACAAATATTTGATTTTAATTTAACGTTCGCTTCGCCGCCGACTACGATTTTCTTACACAGCGGTTACCTTGTTACCGCGAAATAACAGGAAGAAGAACTCGACTCGACTGATGGAGATGAAGAAGTGTAGCAGGGTGAACACAAATATTGCCGAGTACAGTTGATATCAGCTGTTCATATATTTCACCATTCGAGATATATTTGTGTGACTTTTGTTCACTATTCTCTGGTTATAATTGATTTTTACTGTTATTATGATTATGTATTCAAGGGGCATACAATTTTGGTCAATTTTTTTTACAAAACAAATACATACACTTAATAATGAACAGTTATAACCTTTAAATTTTTATTTACGATTTTCCTAAACTTTTACAGGTTTTTCAGATAAATTTCCCCAGTTTTTCAGACCTTTTCCAAAGGCGGAATGGGTAAATTTTATTTGAAAACCCTGACATGATGGGTATCAAAATGAAGGTATTTTAGCAAAAATCTAAAAAAAAAACGCAAATTTACTATAAAAATTATCCATTTTTTTTTAATTAGAATATTTCTAACAGAAATTCCAAAGTTTTCTGACTTTTTCCTGACTTTTCCAGATTTTCTAGTAATTACCCCAATTTGAACGAAACCAAGCTAGTTTGGAGACAGCTTTTCAAGGAACTCCTGTAGCTAAAATTTCAGCTGCTGAAGTTCATTTGTCGATTTTTGGTGAATTTTTGAAAAAATTTTAAAGCTAAAATTCGATTGAAAAAATGACATTACGTAAAAAAATGAGAGCCAAATTGATGATTTGGATTTTAAAATGTTTATGTACTTGTGAGCAACTTAAATTCATCTTAAAGCGAATCATAGCTCAAAAGCGATTCATTATGGTGACTTGTGGGAGGGGAAGGAAGGGTACAGCCCTCTCTAAAAGAATTCCAACAAAACAAAACAATCCAACATATTTTTTACTTAAAAAGAAAATTACATAAGATAATGAATCAAATCCCTGGTCCCCTTCAAAAATATCGAAACTCCTTAAACGATATGAGACCGCTATTCAATCGACACGCGATACATTTCAACCTCGTGAAATCTCAATGCGAAGTGAAGGGAAGGGGGGGGGGAATTCGCACATATCAATTAAGATACAATATTTTTAATTCTCAAAAACTCACCAAAAGTCTGAAAACAAACTTCAGCATTTCATTCGTACTTTCATCATTTTCTATAAAAACCCAATTTTTTTGAAGTCACTGCGTAGAAAATTTTCAATGAAAAAAAAAAATATATCTTTAAAAGTAGGTACAAGGAAGCTTACATGTACGTAAGTATCAATCATTGAAAAACAACGTTGTATACATAAATCGACGACATCGGTTTAAGTAGCGGAAAATATTTAAGAAAATTCGCGTCGAGTTTATTTGGCAAACGCTTTGATATAACTTGTGATCAGGTTTATCCGATACGAGTTTTTTCATAAAACAAATTCGTATACCTTTGATGGTACACTTTGATATTTTTATACGCAAATATGGAAATTCAACGGAAAAAAAAACTACCAAAAATATTACCTATTAAATCGAAATACATCGCACGAAAAAGCTACATCTTTTTAGATGCACCTTCAAATATGGAAAAAAATATGAGAAAAAATTAAAACAGCTTATGGCATAACGATTCCAACTAATTCAAAAGCGATCAATTAGTTCGAATATCGATTTTTCCCATGCTCCGTACTAACCTCAAAATTATTAAATAATCGAAGAATTACATATTTTTTCTATTTTTTTTTCACTGAAATTTTTCATCCAATCGAAGAGCTAGTTTTAATCAACGTTATAAAAACAGAAGCAGACATTTAGTGAAAATTTTAATACTCACAAAATGTATCAATTTTTACTCATCCTATTTCCCATTATCGAAGAAATGGGAGGCGGGGAGGTGGACTCAAGGATCGTACGCAAAGAATAAGCAAATATTCAAACTCAGCAACTATGAATTAGTAAAAATCGACACGTCATTTAATTTTTCATATTTTTTAAAATTTAGACCATGTTGAAGTGGGCTGGTGGGGGATTATTTAGAGAGGTTGGATTACAAAATTGAGTCGATTTTCAGACTCAGTGTCATCGAATCAGTAGCAATCGATATGCCACTTCATTTTTTCCACTTTTTGGATTTTTGATCAAAATTGAAGACTTTGCCCCCCCCCCCCCCGAATTTTGACATCCCATGTTGTTATATTTTCGAAACTATTCCTAGCTAATTTCTACTCGTTTGGATATTTCCCTTGATCATTTTAAGGAAAAAAAAAAAATGGTACGTGTGAAGATGGTAAAATATGACCTTTTCGATAGCTTTTTTTTTTTTTTTTTATTCCAACATGATGCACGCTGTAGGCAAAAACTGCTATCTCAGGATTACAAAAATATACAGTCCCAAACAAGCCGGGTAGTTGGTAGTCATCGGCACACATTTTCGTTCAAGTATAATATACCGACGACGCAGTGCATATGTTACATACCCCAAAACCTCAGCCAATATCTAGGCGAAGAGGCAATAAATGAAAAAACTTTCCAACAATACGTTTTTCATCTTGAATCAATACGACAGAAAAATTTCGTCGAAAATAAAAGCTCTCTTTCGAGTTTCCATATTATACAGATAACCGCGCCATTATCATCATTTTCACGGAGCAACAGAGAGAACAATACTCGAATATATACGTTTAAATTTGCATATTATTATAAAATTAGACCGATTTTTATCTTTTCTCTTTCGACTGCTACGCTACGTAGCAAAAGGTTTTTAAAATAAAAGTAAAGCATACCTCTATCTCTCTACATCTAACTAGGTAGTACGCCATTAGCGAGAATACTGCTACGATTAATTTTATAACGAATATTTTTCCTCTCTTTTTTTTCTCAATATATCCGTTCTATATCTCATCTTTTTTTTCGTTTTGTTTTCGTTTGTTGCAGTTTGTTTTCGGATTTACGCAGCATGTCCGGTACATTAATCATGAATCTTTTGGCAACGCTTTTTATGACACAACTTATGTATGTTATAGGAGTTGGAGGCACACAGGTAAGATATCAACCCTTTATTAAATGATTGTAAGGGAGGGAAGACTCGAGTGAAATGAACCTTGAGCACCATTACAGTTTTTTGGTTCTATTTGATGTAGAATTTGTGTACGTATGTTATTTGGGTTATCGTTTTCACTGCAATACTTGGGGTTTACTTGTACATAAGAATGAAAAATTATTCCTCTGAAGCAATTATTAGAGAATTTTTAAGAATTTTCTAGGTGATCCAAGGTTAAGCAAAATACCTGTTTAAATTTCATGCACATGATAAACATATTTTGGTGGCTCAGGTTGAGTCTACTGATTACGAGGAGGATTTTTTTCATTTCAACTAATGAATCTCGGATTGTTGGCGGGGTTTCAGAAATGTTTAAGTTTTGTCTTTCATGTTTTAGAGAAGGGTAAAGAAAGAGAAGGTGTTAGGTTGAGATGGGCTCATCCTGAATAAAATGTAACGGTTATTCTCACATTTTCTTGTTTTCTTAATTTTCATTTAAATAGTTTTCACTTCAAAATTATGTTTTACAAATTTCAGCTTTCCAACTAAACTTTTCAAATGCGCAAAAAAGGTCAGAAAAAAAGGTAATTTTCAAAAAATCGAAAAAAGCAATTTTTGAAAATTTTTCCAGCCTTACTAAATATTATTAAAATGACCATCAGTACACTCACCTCCATCACTCAATGACCTGAGCAGAAGCCCCAAAGGTTGTATTCCAATGGTGAAAAAAATATACTGAATGTTGAAAGACATAAAATCACGGATTTAAAAAAAAAAAATAGATAAATTTCAAAATTTTGCATTTTTTCTCTCCATTGGGATTCAAGCTTTGAGTGGAGGGGGTGGGTGTACTGCTAATCAATTCAATGATTTTTAGCGGGAAGTTCGAAACACTTTTTTCAGAAATTATCAACAAAAAACTAGGAAAAAATAAAAATTTTCAATGAATTAAATTTTTTAGCCTGATTTTCTACGTCATATTGCCAATGAAAGCGGTATATCGATCTACAGCGGTGGTGGGGGGGGTATCAATACAACCGTTTTAGAATTTTAGAAGACCATTACGACCATTTTTGGTCATGTCAGATATTTATTTTCATTTTATTTTTTCCCCCAAAACTAAAGATCATTTGCTCAGCTCAAAACCGGCCAAAACCGATCTAATTTGGGAAATAGGCTTTGGTTGTCAGCGAATTTAATATTCTAAGATGGAGATGACCTCGGGTCAAAATGTGGTTGGGCCCAAATTTAGGGGAAGGGTTGCTGAGGAGCTAAAATCGCAAAAATTATTCATTTTCAAGTTAATCGATAGACAATTCTAAGTTACATAACATATCCAAAAATCAACCTGCCAGCTCAATTAGGAAGGGAGATATGAGGGAGTTTCTCCTTTTTTTGACCTTGAAAAAAGGCTGTTTTCCCTTATCTCCCCTCCAGACAGTTGAAATTCGGAATGTAGATTTAGCATAGGCCCTAGATATGCCGTTTGGTGCTGTCGATTTTTAGCTTCATAGCGACACCTCCCCCCGCCCCACTCACCTTTACCAATGACTTCGAAAAAAGCATCGCTATCACATAATTGTAATATTTTACGAAAATAGTTTTCAAATTACTACATCCCCACCCTTGATTCTTTCATCACAGTCGCTTACTTATATTCCTTGCCTCGTGGAGCAACTGTTTTGCTTCTATCTCATTTTCCTTCAAAACTGAAAGAGGGTTTCCTAATAAGGGTCAAAAACAGCCCTCGACAAAAAATCGACTTAACTTGAGCCAAAATGTTACTTATGGTCTAAAAACAACCCAAAAAAATTGTTGACCCCTACATCCACCCTCTCCGAAATTACCCCCCCCCCCATACCAAAATTTCAACACGCGATATCTCTGGAAGAGGAG
>FIZR01019806.1:0-12640 GCA_900060175.1 Ferrisia virgata | reverse complement strand
AATGCTTATAAAAAAATGATCAAAATAGTTTCCATGCCAAAATGATGGACAAATAATTTTACATGCCTCCTAGAGAGGAGGAAAAGAGGTTATCAACTACTGGAAAGTGAAATCGCTTACTTGCCAGGAGTTCATAACCCAAAACATTGCTAAAAATTAATAAAATTTCCAAAAAAATATCTGTGACTTTTTCACATTAAAAAATTTGTCATCCAATTCACATTAGAAAATTACATCAACTTACATCAACTTTTGTTGTTATTAGAAATTCACAATTATTACCAAATTTAATTTTTTGTACATTTGCTATACTTGATAGCCTCTGCACCTCAGAAAGTAATATTTAGGGCAGAAAATATTTTTGGACAATCAATAATGGTATTTAGATCGATGAAACACCGGTTTGAACATTTTTTGTGTTATTAACTACTGGACTATCAACTACTAGCAAGTTGCCGAAAGAAGTTATCAACTACCGGCTAGTAGCCTTAGGTTGATTTGGCATTTATCCAGAGGCAGGTGATTTAGGAGAGGGAGTTAACAATGCACAGGATCAGTGGCCTTCCGAAGCGATAAGTTCTGGAGGGAAGGGGGTAATCTTCAAATTTACCATTCAATTTTTCATAATTTACCAACCAATTTTACCAACTTTCAAAATTTTTAACTGATTTCTCAACATTTTATGAGTAGCCTGAATACTTAATTTTCCCAAAACTTTGCAAAACAGCAAGTTTCATAACGTACATTTTTGGTAAGAAAACATTTTTAATAATAATTTTTACATACATTTTTGGTAAGGAAACATTTTTAATAATAATTTTTTTTTAAACTAAAATTTTCTCATGTCCATTTATTCAAATTTTAATGCGTTTATATCGCATTTGCGACAAAGACTGTACGATTTTTGGCAAATTAAGGACTGCAGTCGAGTCACAATTACACCTCGCTATCATTAAACAATTCTGGAATTTTATTGTTTTTACAATTTCAACCAGTGACGGACAATTTTGCATATCTTGCCACCGGATATAAATTTTTTAGGAGGAATGAAGGAAGCGACAAAACAAAACTTTTTCACCGCAATTCGAAATAATTATTTTGGTTGGGGATACGATCTTACATCGGAAGAAATAAAATTCATCAAAGAACGAACAGAAGCTTTTTATTGGAAAGGCAAACCAATCGAAACGGCTCCATTATCTGTACAAATTGATGTGAGTTTTCCACAATGGTATAGGTGAAAATCGTGTTATTGTCACGTTTCACCGTTACTCGATAAATCTAACTATCAATGAGCGATAGCTAATATTTAACTGACATTTATTTTCAGATTTATACGGATATGGCGAATTCTGATTTATACAATACCCTGATTAACGTTATTGCCCGAGATCTTCCTTCGTCAGCTTACGTGTATAAATTTGATTTCGAGGGAAATGCTTGTACTTTGAGGGATAAACTGATAGGATTAATGGATGAATCGATAGAAGGTGTGCCCGTCTATATACGAAACACACGTCGTTTAATCAGCTCTAATTATTTAGCTTTTCAAAAGCTTTCTATATTAACTTCATTTCAAGCTGTATACCTCTCAACATTTAAATCATTCTAATTGAAATCTACATTACAGGAACTTTACACGCCGCTGACTTCAGTTACTGGACAAAGCTTAATAATCGTTGGGGATGTGCACGACCGACAGCTGACTCCGGAAACAAATAAAATGATTCAAAAATTTACTAAAATGATTGGCGCATTTGCTAAAACTGGGTAAATATTTCAAAATGACGATGTAACGTAAATTAGATACATACATGTTGTACTATAAATAACAACTCTTCAACCAGGAATCCGAATAACGACGAACTAGAAGTGCACTGGGATCCATCAACTATTGAGAAACCGTGCTACATGAAAATAGACCGAGAAATGAAACTGATAGAAGGTAAAATAAATGGAGAGAGAATGGAGTTTTGGGAAAATTTGAAGAAACAGTTAGGAAAAGAATAAGCTAACAACTATTCGGTTGAATATGTATCTACTAATAAATCTGTCAAAAATTTAATTAATTTTAATTTCCGATCAACGTTGCGGTTCCATTCAGCAAAATGAAAAGCTGTAACTTTCCATACACAATAGTGTGAGGATTACGATCAGGTATTATCCTTAAGATTTACGAGGTCGATGCCTCAACGTACACTTTTACAAGGTTGGATTCTGAATAATCAACACGTACATGTCTTAAAGAAGTTCTGTTCCATGAAATATACACGTAAACTCATTTAGACTAGATTTGACTATTTTACAAACAGATAAATATTTTACAGTTGCTACCGTGGCAAGGTAGAATCGTTAACATTTTTAATTAACTACCCGCTATTACATGCCAGTGCTGCCACTTCAACAGAGTTGGGTTACAGTACCCATGACAATAGAATGATGATAATATAGTACCATATAAAAAGATGAGTTCACGCAAAGTTTCAATCTACAAAAAAATGAAATGAACATTAAGTATACCTGAAACATCTGGGCAATACGAAAACAAAATTTTGAAAAAAATACACACATACGCTCCTTCCATGTCAAAACTATCCAAAAAGTAACTCGAGTCGATTTCGCTCAAAGTGTCATTTTGTCCTTAATCTTTCAAGGAGGCTTCATCGTGATTCTTTGACAAAGAGTTCGACTTTAAAGGCTCACGTTTCGATACTGGTTAGACTTAAGATAGATCTATTTGCGCTATTTTGAAGCTAACTCAAAAGAGCATCGGAATTAATAGTTGAAATTTTGTAAGTTCAAAGTTGAACTTTTGAAACGAAAGGTCGACTTTTCATGATGAGTATAAAAAGTTGAAATATACCATTAAAATATCCGAAAAAATCACCACGAATAGACCTATTTGTGTTTATTTTAACCAAATAATTTTAAAAATTGGATCTCAACACTCCTGGAGGCACAAGGATCTTCAATTTTGGTCAAAACAAAAAAAAAGCATCGCTTCGTAATGCTTTTTTCATAATCAGTGATAAGGGTGGAAGGTTTCAATGGAGTTAAAAATTTAACACCACTAAAAAACACATCTAGGCCCCCACATACCAAGCTACATTATTATTAAAAAAAGAAAAAATTAAAATTTTAAATCTATAAAAATGTTTAAATCTATACCTATTTACAACAAATTAACAATTTCTGCAAAGATTTTTCGCATTAAGGTGGTCCTGTAGGTTTAAATATTTTAAATAGAAATATTGAATGACGTAATATGGTATCAACCAGTGATACCTATGCATCAAAAAGGCTGAAGACGAAGATGAAAAATTAGTGATTTTGATATGGTTTTTGTTGATTAAAACAGGTTTCATGTAAATTGTCAGGACGGTTACAGGTTCACTACGAATCCAATCCTAAAGAATTAGTTATAAAATTAGAACCTAGGTAGCGTTCATATAGTTACTGAAGATACTGAAGACGACGATGAAGAAATAGTGATTTCAATAGGGTTTTCATTGATAAACAAAAACCCTAGTACACACCAAATAGGGCCAAAATTTGCCTGAATGTTCTAGTAGGACCCTAAAATGGATTTCAAATGTAATAGCCTCGTTTTCGTTGACAGTATGACATACAAAATCAGGCTAAAAAATAACTTGCTTGTTTCTTTCCCTACAGCCTTCATATCTTTACCAAACGCTTTTGTGGGCGCTAAACTCAGACCTTAAGATCTTCTCGAGTGTACAAGGTATATCCGGCCCTTGATTCATAAGGACGTGATGAGAGGCGTGGCCCACCAGGTGGAATCTGGAGATATAGGTTTTCCAGGATTAGCACATCCCAAAGGAGATGTTGGTATTATTGATCCTGCGGGATGAATTGAAAATGAGAATATTTCTTTTCAATGAAAATATTCAACATTCCTGAGATAGGTTGTTTTAGTAAATAAATAGCGAAAATTCGTCAAAAAAAAGTGCAGCAAATCGATAAGACAAGGGAACCTCAAGTTCTCATAGTTCGACTTTTATGTCACAATAGAACCATAATTGTTTCTCGTATGAGATAACAAATTTAACCATGTTGGATTTTCTTGATCTTCATTTCCTTTTGACATTTTTGTATTAAAAATGTTTAACGGTGGGGTTTCAAGACCAATTGTAAATTGGAAGGCGATCAAATAATACTTCACAATTTAGCTACATCAAAATCTCTCCTTCGATTCTTCGATCATAGACAAGATGTTCAAATTTATATAACATTGCGCAACAAGGAATGCGAATGGAAAAAAAAAATCGTCGATATTGTACCGATAATGTTAGATGTTACGAAATCAATCTTTCAGAGTTTCAGTTGAATAAACCGTACATTTATCAAGCACTGTTCATATTTACTCGAACCAAAGCTACTAACCCTGCAGTTGAAGGAATGACGATTTACGCACCACACGTGAGTCACGTTCGAAAATCATATACACCTTTGGAAACGATCACAAAAATTTTCCATACATATTTCGATTATACTTCGTTTCAACAAACGTTTAGTTCGAGTAAATGCATTTTTCCGAGCTGGAATTCTATAATATGTTTTAAATTGCAAACAACAGTTACCAATACAATAGCCGTATCCAGTTCAATGTTATAAAATGAACAAATCTATTCGAAGCGTCTTATCAAATACCTGAAATTATCAATTCTGGTATAATAAAGTAGTACTAAAAAAATTATTTTTGTGTAGTCTTAATTTTTCGAGCTTTTGCTATTACTTCCAATTCATACACCTTTGAACCATGTTCGAAGTAATAACAACGGTTAAACAAGGAAAAATTCAAGGTAGGGAAGAAAAATCATCTATTTTTAATTCAAAATATTATTCATTTTACGGCGTGCCATATGCTCAACCACCAGTGGATAATTTGCGGTTCAAGGTATGTATTTTTGTTGAATATTTTCATTAGTACATTGAAACGACACATTGATGATTACTTTTCAATCGATGAGTTTATAGGATCCGGTAAAAGTAGAACCATGGAAAGGCGTCAGAAACGCGACAGTACCTCGAACAGATTTAATTTGCGTGCAATTTTCATTGCTTCAAAACAAATTTGTAGGATCCGAAGACTGTTTATACATAAATATTCATACACCGCAGGTATATTTCATTTTCAGCTAGACTTTTCGAAGAAAACCGTGACTCAAGGTAGAACCATATACATTAGGGTGTCCCTTACTTTTCAAAAGTAGGAATCCCACTAAATTTTTCCTGCCCACTGACCCATGCCGACTTGGCTTTCAAGTCACGTATATTTACATAATTTCCAATCGGTGTAAGTCTTTAAATTTTGGATTTATTTTTTTCAAAAAATATAGAAATCATCTCGTAGAACATAAAAAAATTGAACATAAAACAAATGAATAATTTTTTGTCTAACATCAGGTGGGAAAAGCACCAAATAAAATTTCAGTCTCTTGCCTCAGAAAGGAGGCGGTACTCATAACGATGATTTTATCAAAAATAACTCAACTTAGAGGATTTCAAGGACCATCCCTTTTTAAGGGGGAGGACTCAAATCATTTATCTCCAGTAAAAATACCGGAAATCAGAAAATCGCTTATTCAAAAAGTATAGATATTTTTGTCAATTTTTGATCTCGCGTAACTCCTATAACTTTGATCTTGGACAAAAAATTATTCATACGTTTTATGTTCAGTTTTTTGTGCTCTGCAAAATATCTTCATTTTTTGAAAAAAAAAAAAAAAAAAAAAACTTAAAAATTGAAAGATAAACAATGCTTGGAAATTTTGTACTCATATGTGGCTTGATGGCTAAGTCAGCACGGATTAACGAGCTTAGATTTGACCAAAATACAGCTTACAGGTGTTTTGAGGGGTAAAAGGAAATAATTTAGGGGTTACACGTTTTGAGATTCCTACATTCGCTAAATAAGGGACGCCATCTATCTGTTTCATGATCCAAGAAGAGAACTTCAACCATTTTTAGCAATATCTGAGCTCTTTTTTTAAGAAAAAAAAAAAGTTATCAACTCAGCTCGGAACCGACCAAAACCGTTCAAATCACAGTTTTAGACTTTGCGATGTAGGACCAATTTAATGATAACATTATAACGTGGTGAACACAATTTCATTCAATTTTTAAATCAGATTTTTAAAAAGTTTCAATTCTGTTTATAAGCAACAAAAATACTTAAATTTACATACCATCAGCTAAGCATACGATTTCCCCCTTCCCCATAGATACATATATCTAAAATTTAGCAACACATGCTTAATTATTATCTATTATATGGAGATACATACAGTCTCACTGACCAGAAAATCCGGATCCATACCAATGTGACTGTAAACCAAAATCCACCAAATGGACCAAAATTGAACCGAATACCGAAAAACGAATATTGATTCTCCCTTTTTCTCGCGATCTCTCTTTCGTTACCTTACACAGTTTTCACAAAACACTCACATTTTGTTCCTATTGGTCCATTCCACGATTCATTTTTGTAGGTCAAAAGTCAAACAGGATCGAACCAAATCTAAGTTGATCTTTTTAAATGCGACGTAGGTGATGGATTTCTTTTTTCTTTTTCTCCTTCCCGTCTTAGCCCTTCACCACATAACGTCTTTCTGTAACCTTAACTCAATCAAAAGAGAAAACAATCTTTTGATTTTTTTACCGCTGTCTCCCCGTCGTGCCAGATGATAAAAGCCTAGATCGCGAGATTAAAATGAATTTCTAGGTACAAGTATTTCACCTCGTCGTACCACCTAAATATGTTCTCTTTTTTTCCAAATATTCTGCGAATCATAACAAAATTTTAGTTAACCTTGTATTAGAAACTGGTTCGGTCAAAATTTTTAAAATAGGCTTTTGCGAATTTAAAAACACCAAAAAATGAAGCATCCGGACTCTCAAATTATTATAACGTTCTGAAACTGTTTTTTTTTCGACCATTATAACCTGAAAAAATCAATACCTCACTTCTGCATCATCATTTCCAAATTGACTAAGAAAATTGCAATATGATTTATAGACCAGATAACAGCCCGGGCATTCTCTTTGGTATTGTTAACTTTACATTCTCAACCATTCTTCTTCAATTACACATTGTTGTAGTTACCCCTAAATGACCTAAGATAGGCTAGAAGGGTTGAAATTTTTCATATAGATTAAGAAAATAGTCATTTAGCCAAAACCTTGACTGATACTAGGAATTGTTTTTTTCAACAGCTACCTCAACAGAGTAAAAACCTGAGAGCAGTGGTTGTCTTCATTCACCCAGGGGGTCAAACATGGGGTTCAATACATCCGCAAGATCACGGTTCCCCCGAATTTGTAATGCAGCACGATATAGTCTACGTTACTGTAGGCTACAGATTGAACATCTTTGGTATAATAATATTTAGAATCGAATTCTCCTAACTACTATGGCGGAATTTTGAAAAAATTTTCCATCTTTTAGGATTCCTTAATTTACACTTGGACGAATGTTCCGGTAATCAAGGATTAAAGGATATTGTAATGGCGTTTCAATGGATCCACGAAAATATACACGCATTCAATGGCGATGCTAATAATATAACGGCCATTGGTAGTAGTAGTGGAGCAGTACTCGTACATTTATTACTTTTATCGCCAGCAGTCCAAGGTAATATATACGTCGTACCTACATTTATTCGAATACGAACATATCTAATTTGTACTTATTGGTCATAAAATAACGCAAGCCAACTCCGTTTAACTAAAATTAAACATACTCGGTAAAAGGACTGTCCGTCCTACTAAGATAATAAATATCATTCTTGACTGTAATCTGTTAAAAGTGACCTAAAATATTACCACTGATGCGAAGCAATCTTAAAAAATGTTTTGAATCCCGTCTAACGTAGGAATTTAAAGGAGGGGTATAAAAAGTCTGTTGGAGGTATTTTTACATAATTATTTTTCATCACATTTCGGTCCAAGACCATTTTTTTTCCATCGTCGTATTATGTACTATAATGTATTAAAATTCCTCTGCGTCAAATCTCCTTAATTTCATTGTTTAGGTTTATTTCATAAAGCCATTCTGATGGGCCAATACGTATTCAACTGCTTGGTTCCTTACTGCGAAGATCAGCTAACCAGAGCTTTCCAATTTGCACGTTATTTAGGATTCAAAGGAAACGAACCAAACAAGAAAAAATTATTAAGGTTTTTCAAAAATAAGTCAGCTGAAGAACTCGTAAAAGAAATGCGAGATTTCGGATTGGAAATAGAAAAAGTACTTACATATTCGTACTTACGAATTGGATATATTTCATTAATTTCGTCCTAATCTCTTCCACCATGATTTTAGAACGAGCCCTTAATTAAATCATATCCGGGAGGACCGTTCAAAGAATCACTCGATTCGATAATTATACCTGTATCGCCTCGACAATTGAAATCCATCACCGAGCAAATGCCAATTATATTCGGTATATGTGAAAATGAAGCTGTGCGAGGATTCCTTGGTAAACGATTAATAATGAGAATGACGTTTTTCCGCATCAATAATTCGAAGTACGTACATAAATAATTTCAGATTACGAAAGGAGTAAACCCAGTTTCGAAGAAATTTTCAACCTTTCGTACAGACAAAGTATGTGGGGATGGTCGTACGATCTTACA
Organism: Ferrisia virgata; assembly: GCA_900060175.1. Taxonomy (NCBI): domain Eukaryota; kingdom Metazoa; phylum Arthropoda; class Insecta; order Hemiptera; family Pseudococcidae; genus Ferrisia; species Ferrisia virgata. The sequence continues at coordinate 3,982 of FIZR01019806.1, read as the reverse complement.
GATGAGCAAATTCGCCAGCTTAATAAAGAAGTTCAACTTTTTTACAATTACCGAAAACATTCACCATCCGACGATGATTCTAGTCTGCGTAAACAAATCGAAGTAAATGAATTAATTTATCGATCAAAAAATGCCTAGTACCCAATTGTACAGCTGAAGAAATTTAAATGATTCATAGATTTTGAGTGATGCTGCTTTTTCCGAAGTTTATGATACTTTAATCGATCCGATTTCTAAAAACCATTCCGTATACTTGTATAAATTTCAATACGACGGTGAAATTAGCATGTTCAAGAAGTTTGTCAGTGCATTCATAAAACAAAAGATAGAAGGTAATGTTATTACAATCAACGACGTTATTTTTCTGGAAAATTATCGATTGTTCGTAAAAATTCGATTACCTCGATTTTTTGCCACATCACATATTTACTTTTGTTTAGCTCGAAATCAACGCAATTCGCTAAAATTCGGCCAGTAGATTTAATATTTTCGAGCGAGGATGACGCAGCTCGAACAACAGAGCCCATTTGCGCGCTTTGACAATGCCAGACTACCTGATTAGAGATCTTCTTCTCGCTCTTTTACCGACGGCCTTCTTGAGGAAAATGTCTTTATTTTTTCTGACTTCTGTTTTGGTCACATGTCCAACAAAGCCTAGAATGTGCCTCTCGCATACAACACGTAGTTCACTTGGCTCCTGTATTTCGTTGACAATTGAGACGTTGGTTCGTCGCACAGTCTAGGGTTTTCTCAGCATCCTTCACCAGATCCACATCTCAAACCCATCAATTCTTCTTTCCTCATCTGCCTTCAATATTCGTGTTTTTCCTGTACCTTGGTTGTTACATGTGACGTTACGTACTTTGGTCGTAGCTAATTTGCTCAAAGCGATTTGGCGCCATATTCCTGCCAATGAGCTTCCATTTGCATTGCTGAATGATTTTCACTTTTAATGCGTTAATACGAAGTCAAAGTTTTTCGCTGGCTCTCCTCACCACGTTGACAAGCTCTGCCATTTCCTCTTCATCCGAAGTAATCAACTAAGTTCGGGAATGGGTTGTAGAATTTTCTCATGGCACTCTCTGCCTGTTGTAAGAGGCAACTAAAAGAGAACCAGAGGAATCCCTTACTCTTACCTAGTCTATACTAGCGTACCGTTCAACATCTTTTAATTCACTTTTTACCTATCAACAAACATACAAACAATTCAGTCTTCTCCACCGTAACATTAGCGAGTAAACTGACTACCACTGAAGGATCTGCGAACCCACAGTTATCACTTGATCACATTCCCAAGAATTATCTAATGAGTCATATTTACTTTACTTTATAAAAATCAGGTTTAAAAGTAAGGCATTGCAATGCTTTTTTTCAATTTCGCGGAATATTACCAAATTTCCAGCCATGAAAACTGGCATCACTGAACCGAGTTCAAAGTAAACCGGGTTTCCCGACATGAAATTTACCCATTTCTCCCATCAATTTGCACGGATGTTTTCTGGAGTACTAAAAACGAATCTGACAATAAAAATTGATCCAATTAAACTGGTTTCATTGCACAAGTTCGTCTCTATTTTTTTAAAAATCGGAATATAAAAATTTTTTGGGATACTAAAATCGAATTTGACAATAAAAATAAGCGCAAATAAACCAGTTCCGAGATGAATTGGTTTGAAAACTATCCTAAAATAAAAAATTGAAAAAATTGTTCTGATTCTTGCAAGCTTGATTACAGCTATTTTTCAAGATGCGCAACAGCAAAATGGTAATGAAAATTGACGCTAAAGAACAATCTAATCAAGAAAATTAACGTGAATGAACTATATACCACTGTCATTTGTAAAGTTTACTCCAAATTTCACCACAAAAATTAGCCCAAATAAAACGGATCCAAAGCAAACTAATTTCATTTTAAAAATTTAATTCAATATCCATTTTTTGGTACAATGGAATCAAATCTGACCGTAAAAATTGACGCAACTGAATCAATTTTCAGATGAAACAGTTCTATTTTTGGAATTCAGCTCGCGCTGAATTGCATCATCTCCTCGTGGATGCAACTCTGTATTATAATATTAACACAATACAAGGCTAAATTTCTATAATGAAACTGGTTCATTAAGCTCAGCTACAAGTAGCTCATTCAGAAATCAGTTCATTTGCATTATTTCCATACCCAGATTCGTATTTAACATTTCGAAAAATAGCTGTGTGCCAATTTTCAAGGAAATCAGGAGTAAAAATCGACGCAGTAAAATTCTTAAATACCAAAACAGTAAAAATCATCAAAACTGAAAAATAATCGAAGTCTTGAAAATGTTTGTTATTTCTCTACCAAAACGTCAGTTTCATCAACTACCAACTCTCAGCCAAATTACATGCAATCAAAATGGCAATCACATATATCTACGACTTCTCCATAAACAGCTCAGTAATTTTCTCAGGCTCACTCTCAGCTTTGCATACCATCTAAAATTTGAATAACAAAAAACAACATCCCATAGCACAAGAAATTATCCAAATCCTCTCATCTTCATCCAAAAAAGTAGTTTTATGTCGGGTTTCCTCACACAGAAATATCACATGTAATGAAACATTCGACTCTTCTACCAAAATCGTATTGCTGCACAGCCCAATCCAAAATATTCCTATCCCTTTTACTGACTTAAAGCAGTTCATCAAATCCACATTTCAACTATTCTGGCAACAAATCCCCTCTTCAAACAAATTGAGAAACATAAAAAATCATACACTTCCGAGAAATAACTTCAGCATCTCTAGAAAAGACGACGTAAAATCATCACGCGAGTGCGCTCAAGCCACTCTTTTCTCACACATTACTTTCTCTTGAAAAAAAAACCGCCCTCCCTTATGCCTAACATGCAAATGTCAAATCTCCATAACTCATATACTCTTCGAATGTCCTAAGTATCAGCAAGAAAGAATCTTATATCTTACATCTAACGATCCTCAAGGAGTCCTGGCCGATGACTCTCAAAAAATTCAAAATATTTCATCTTTTGTGACCAAAACTGGACTAATACCTCTTATTTAAACGATTATCCCCTCAATACTCCTCTGACCACTGTTGCAAACCATGACGTTAAGAAAAAATAAATTAAAAAATTAAAATCCTAATGAAAATTATTACAGGAACATTTCATTGTGACGATATTAGTTATTGGATAAAACAAACCAACCCAAAAGAAACGAAAACGCGAAGATTCGTCAATACTTTTACCAAAATGTTATGTACTTTTGCAAAAACTGGGTAAGTAAATACTACCCATGCAAATAATTTGAAAAAACATGATTATATTGAAAATGGTATGTTAGTAATTTTTCCAACTATGCACTTATCAAAATTAGCGATCCCAATTATGAAAATATAGAAACACGGTGGAAAGCAACGACAGAAGAAACTCCTTGCTATTTGAGTATTAAAGAAGAATTGACATTGATCCATGGGAATCTGAATGGCACAAGACTCGATTTTTGGGATAGGTTAAGACGACAATTTTTGCAAAACGACATAAAACAATAAACTAATTATACATACATACTTGTTCGGAATGTTTTACTAAAATTAGCAAGCTATATGAGTATGTGGATAGCTGGAAACTCTCTACCCAACGAAAAAAATAAAATTAAAGAAAAGAAAAAAACGTAAAAATTTAATACGAATTTGTTTGCAGAAAATTAAGTAGCCAATGTAAGCCTTGATATTGACACACATAGAGAGATTCAAACCCTCAAGTAAATAGTGCCAAGAAAAAATGTACAGATAGGAAATACAAATATTAATAATGCTAAAAACAAAGATAAAGAATTACTTTTAATTTGCACTGAAAATTTTGGACAAAATTCATGACTTTTTCACAACTTTCATGATTTTTATGACCTGGTAGGCACACCCTGTTAATCCAAGATCATCTTCACTTTTACTTTTTCAATTCACTACTAACAACATGACTTTTTAGTC
>FIZR01019803.1:0-21510 GCA_900060175.1 Ferrisia virgata | reverse complement strand
TTATTCATTCACAAAAAATCTGTCTTACCATGGAAAAAACTTCCACTCCTTAAACGCATAGATGAAATAATCATTACACGTCTTAGAATCGGTCACACAAAAATAACCCATAACCATCTACCTATATCTACGAGCCCCAAACCTATATGTCAATTTTGCAACTCCGAGCCCATCACCATCCAACACCTTCTGTTCCTCTGCCCCAACTTGAAACAAAAAAGACAAACCTTAAACGTCCCAGAAAACGCTCACTCCATTCCAGATTCCTCAGCAGTCATGCAAAAAATCCTCCCTTTAATAAAAGAACTTGACCTCCAACACCAAATTCAAGTCCTAGCCTTTCTGACCCCTTCAAAACACTGGTTGTAAAAATCTTAGCAATTGTAAACGCCCAGGATAAAAAAAAAAACCAATTAAAAAAAAATGATTTAAAGGACTTTTGAAATTACGATGGAATCGTTTCAAAATTTTTATCCTACAATGATCAGCGATACGAAATTATATTAAAAAAAAAAACACTTCCTTTGATCATTTTTTAATGAAAAACCGCTTATCTTATAAGAATAAGAAATACCTAAATGCAAAATTTTTTAAAAACATCCAATCAGAACGAATGTAAGAAGTTATTTTGGTACGTGAAATCAGCTAAAAATTAAGAAAAAAATTATTAATAATTTTTTAGCTGCTTTACAACGAAAAAAAAAAAAAAATTTACAAAATAGCCGGACTAAAGTTCAACTTTAGAATTGTTTTTTTTTTAATCGTCTTCATTTACCAACTCACTAAATGCCAAAAATAGTATTTTACTTCAATAGAAACTACGTTGACAAAATAATTGAAATTCATTTCCTATGAAATTATTACATAAACTTATTCTTGCCACTTAGGTTAACCCAATAAAAATAAAAATCACTTAAAAGAATTATATCATTTTTAAAAACCGGATCAGCACAAATTAGACGTAAATATCAAGACATAAATCGTAACACCTCAGGTAACCCATGTTACCATAATTTTATCTTTATCATTCCAGTACATTCGTACATTTAGCTTTTTTCGTTATACAGCTGAATAGAATTTATCAACATCAAATCTAGGTACTATTTTTTCCAAAGTTATGCATAGAAAACTGAGCTTGGAACACGATCAATATACCTATACCGATCAACACGCAACCAGTTATCAGAAAAATTAAATTTTAAAACATACAGGTACGTATAAAGATAATCCTCAAACATCTCAACATCCACAAATGATGGCCTCGATGGCCATTTTGTTTATAAGCAATATTTCGTCATGAATTCTATTTATAAACGCAACTTCCAATTGGGCGAGAATGGTCGGTTTTTATACGATATACCTACACTAATACAAATATCTTATCGTATATGAGCTGAGAAAAATGAAGGTTGTTTCCAACAGACGAGTTTGTAATTAATATCTATGGTTATAAGAGGTTGAAAAAATTTACGCAAGATGGTACCTATCTGTACTATACGTCTTTACCTATGCTATAAAATTTCATATAGCTAATCAAAAAAAAAAAAAAAATACCAACATAAGACATAACCAACCAACGATACGACCACATCATCATCATCATCACGAACTCAACAATTCCCGAAGAGGCGAGGAGTAAGAGGGGGGAGGGGGATCGAGTACCAAAGGGCGTTGTAAATAGTATATAGTATACATACACACACACACACACACGTATAAAAAAGAGAATAAGCAGCATTTCCCATATTGAATTTCTATATACCCATACGATGAATCGTGTCTACACAATCATAAATAAGTTAAATCAGTTAGGTAAATAAAATGGTCGTTCTTTTTTACCTTCTTTCTCGGTATCATTTTATGAAAAAAAAAAAAAAACAAAAAACAAAACACCCAACGTTATAATAATTACATAACAAAACGTTCATTTTATTCTCCTTACTGACCCACAAATTAATGATTACCGCATTTACGTAGTCGCGCATTAAGATGTGTGCCTTGGCTGCGGACGATCCGACGTCGGTTGGCGGCTATGGTGGCGACGTTAACAGCAGCCGCAGTCCGGCCAAGCCGTAGCCGGCCCGTCGGCCGTCCCGATGGAGACGGTGTGTAGCTCTATAGCTGTATAGTGTGTACCTATACCCAACATACACAGATACACATACAGTCAATCCGAACACGGTATACATTCGGATTGGTTATATACCATTCTTATGTACAACAATAATGATGATGATAAAAGTAATAATAATAATAGTAATAATAATAATATCTGGAGAAGTTTTTTTCTTTCCCTTCCTCCTTCCTTTCCTTCTTTCCTTCTGCATCTAAAACCACACGTCTTCTGTCGGAATTGATATGGCGCCATCGTATCGATAAACTGCCTTAAATTATAGAGAGAACTAGTACCGCGTTTCATATTACTGAAAATTCCCGCCGCCGTCAAGAAAATGTTCATCTGCGCTTTGGTAAAAACTCAACGCGCAGGCAGCCCATTTTACCCCGGAGCTGAAACTGGTTCGCCCGTATTTCATCCTTTCTGTGAAAAATCTCTATATACGTACTATATAGGTAACGTATAAACGTAGAACGTAGGTATCTATGATATAGGAGATATAGGTAGTCGGCATTTAGACCTACTACACAACACACACACACACACACACACACACACAGTGCTCGGTAATTCTCCTAATATACGCGCGTCTATAATAAATCAAACAAAAATTCGAATTTCTAACGAAAATTTAAAAAAAAAAAAAAAAAATACACACATACGAAAAATATTTGATCTTTATGGAAATATTTCGACAGAGAAAGAGAGACACGAATAGCCTCGAGGATTGAGCATCATTTTACCTACCCAATGGGGTAAGGGAGCTGTCAAACACGTAGGGAAATTTTCCCCTTGAAATTTTCAATTTGCCCGCTTCATTGTGTACGTACCCAACTACCCAGTGAGATGGATAGGTATAGATCTAGCTCTAATGTAGGTATATACAGATTGATGTCATGTTAAACGAATTATTTTTACGACGATATAAATTTTTTATCTATACATTCGCGTGTACTTTGTATTTGACGAGCTTCATTCAACAGATGGTCAATTTTATTATCAGCTATATTGTAATGTTGAACACGCAAAATGTGTATTCGTACGTTCGTACTTATTTAACCCTTTCACCCGGACGATCATTTTTTTTTCGCACGGAAGGGAGGGCAGGGTGTTGCCTATCTTTGCGATACACATACTTGTACATACATATATATATATGCTCGTATACAAAACAAATGTAGCTAACGGAAATGGTATTTTATAAATGACACTCACGCCAAAAACCACTCGTCAAAAAATTAATTTCGAATTTAGCGTTTGGGAAATGGTGAATAGATATTACTCGATTTGCAACGTGCTTTAAAAGTATGCTCACGAGATCGAATTGGTGAGTTTGTTCTTTAGTCTTATTGTAGATGGTGGATAAAACTTCAAAACTTATATAGCAAACTTCGAAAAAAATTAATTTTTTTAGGATAATTAAGATCTAGCAAGAGTATAAAAATTTATCATATCGTTAGGAGTTGGGTAATGTTTTTCTTAAGGCTATGCTCTGCGTGTTTGACATGGAAGGAGAAATCTATTTGGGTTGTGGTTGCATCATCGATGCATAAAATGTTTTGAAATTTCAACGTACGTCTTGAAATAGAATTTTCTATCGGTGAGTTTTGAGACATTTTGAAAATTCTTCTTTTTTATTTGAAAAAAAAAAAAAAAAAAAAACAAAAACTTTGGATAATTTTTGATAAAATTACCGATAAGTGGGGACAAATTTTGAATTCTTGAATTTCGTTCTTTTAAATGAACAGAATGTATTTTCAAAATGCTTCACAAGTCACCAATAGACAATTTCATTTCATACTCGGTATAGTCGTAAATTGCATTCCGCTCGATCGGAGTGTTAAAAACGATCTGATAACTAATCCTTATTCCATTGGGAAAAAGAAAAAAATTCAGTAGGGATGCCATTTTTTAGCTCCTCCTCCCTCAGGAATCAAACTGTTTCTTCACATACGCCCTAAGTCGATTCTAAACATCGTATTTGAATTTATTTTGAACCTGAACTGTTGCTGAACATTTTTGGTAACTAAAAATTTTGAAAAAAGGCTCCTCGTGCAGTCAATTTTTCAAAAAAGGTCAAAAAATGTTCAATTTTTTGTTTTCTGAAATTTTTGCAAAAAATAACGGTAATTATTGAAATCTAATGTTTGAAAGATGTGCAAAATAACGAAATGAGTTAATTCAGCAAGAAGATCATTTTTTTGGACCACCTTTTCATACCATAGGCTCACCCTCTACTTTCCAAAATTTCATTTACGTATAAATGGTAAGTTAAACCTATCGTTTGAAAGATGTTCCAAGTAAACAAATGAGTTCATTTAGGAAGGGTGTCATTTTCCAAAACCACCCTTCTAGTGTTTAGAATAAAGAAAAAATCATACACGAAAAATATGAACACAGAAGAATTGAATGGGGGTAGGGGCAGGGCTGTTTTGGATATTTTACGGACAGCAGAGCATTCTTTTAAGATTTTTATTGTTATTCAAATTTTGCAGAATTGTTCCAGGCATCATTATGTCTCAGAGAAACGAAAAAAAAAAATAGCAACGCTTTGCGATGTTTTTTTTTAGCCTGATTTTCGTGGCCTATTACAATCATGAGTTTTCTTAATCAGCATTGAGAATAGGAAGCGTTTAGCGGGGCTAAAAAGTCAAAAACCACAAAAGGCATATCTATGGTTCTTACTGATCATACATACTTAAATACAACTTCCTACCCCAAATTTGGAGGGGAGTTATCAGATAAACAAACATTAGAAATTGGAAAAAACGACCAAAAAACCACAAATTCAGGACTGTGAGGGGGTGAAACGGGGCTGAAAAGTCGAGATACCCAAAAGGTACATCTAGGGTCCTTATTACATGTACATACTAAATTTCAGCTTCCTAGCTGTATTTGGAGGAGAGTTATACAAGAAACGAACTCAAAAAACTAAAAAAATGAGAAAACCTGCCCAAAAACCACCCTCATATCACCCCTCCTAATCGACCTAGGGGGTTGATTTTTGGAGATGTTGAACAACTTTAGATTCTCTATCAAATGACTCAAGAAGGAATAATTTTTGTGTTTTTGGCCACTCAGTACCCCCTCCTCCAAAATGGGGCAAAACTGAATTTTGATCCAAGGTCATCCCTACTCATATATATCTAATCCACCTCCAAACTGCGCCGATTGACCAAAATGCAGCGATTTTGGTCTGTATCGAGCAGAGTAAATAATTTAATGTTCGTGGGGAAAAAATGAAAGATAAATAAAAAATAAAAATAAAAACAAATATCTGACATGCTTAAAGATTGCCTCAATGGCCTTCTAGGATCCCAAAATGGATTTTGTTGGCATCCCCCCCTCCGCCAAGATGAACGGAACTGAATTTGAATGAAATTCTGGAAATGGGGTGGAGGGGTGTGAGCCAATAGGGCAAAAGTTTGGTTCAAGAAAATGGTACCCTTCGTAAATTAACTCATTTCGTTACTTTTACACATATTTTAAGCAATAAATTTCACGTAATTACTGTTTTTTTTCAAAAATTTCAACAAAACCAAAAATTGAACATTTTTTACTTTTTTTTAGAAAATTGACGCTCCGGGGAGGTTTTTTCTTTAAAATTTTCATTGTAACAAAAAATGTTCAGCACTCTTTGGATTGAAATTTAGGTTCAAAAAAGTTGAAATACGATGATTAGAAGGGATGTAGAGCTTATGTGAAGAAATAATGCGATTCCTGGTGGGGGGGGGGATGAGGGTCTAAAAAAATTAGCAAATCGCTTTCAACACTACGATCGAGGAAACCCCCATTTTTTTGCATTTTGCGACTGTATTGAAGATATTTATTGAAATTTTAAAACATTCTATTCATTAATGATGTAGCTATAACCAAAATGAATTTTCATCGATAAGATATCCAAAACATATACTTAAAAAAATTGGAATTTTGTTCGAAAAAAATTGCCAAAAATACAGCATAGTTAAAAGATTTATAAAATGCATGTGTTCTTTCAAATGTTCAACTTCATTCTGGGAAAAATCAGGAAACCAATGCATCAAAAAGAAAAAGCAACTTAAAGTCGATGATTTTGTTGGTCATAATTTTCAGACCATGTTTTTTCTATCAAAAATTAAGTAGCCTATATAGTAAGTCTTTCGAGCAATGCGATATGTTTAGAACGAAGAGAAAAAAATGCATAAAACAATTTCATGATCTAAGAAACTCATTTCAATCATTTTTGGAAATATTCGATATAACTGCTATCTCTCTCTCCATCCTTAAAAAATTTACTCAAATTATAGGCCTAACATCTTTTTGGGGCCATTTAACAGGAATCAAAAAGATGACGGAACTGTCCATCACTAATAAATACTTTAAGATGATCATGGTTTGATCCGTAGTTAGGTCCAAATTCAAATACATCTAAAATTTAAAGAGGATTGGGTGAAGGTAAAAATTGCAAAAAATAACTCCTGATAAAATGTATTCGCAATAAGGATAGATTAGAAGCAATGGTTATGGTTTCATCCAGCTTTATGAACTTGAAAGTCCCTCGTCCACATCTACAACCTAGTGAAATTAATCATTTATAAACATTTTCGAGCGTATCATTAAAAGTTAATGAAAAACGTAAAAAGTGAGGAACTGAGGATAATCTTTAATTTTCCAAAATTGAAAATTTTTAAACTACAGACGAAGATGAGGGATCTTCCCTTCCTTCCGATATTTTACTGAATATCGAATCATTTATATAACTTTCAAAGTGAAATGTGGTTTTTGAAATAGCTGCCTTGGTTTAGCTTAAGCTAAACGTTCTCTAATTGGTAGGGATAAATAATAACAGTAAATTGTCTCTCCTCACATCACATAAGCTTAACTGAACTAAAATGACGTCAGATACTCATTATTTTTCCCATATGCCTGTTTGGCTTTTCCACGTTACCACGAAAAATTTTCAATGTAGCCGATTTCGTGTCAACTAATTTACATCTTCTCGCGATTTCAATTTGATTCCGTGTTATGATAAAATTTTGAAATTTTGCACCACGTCACGTCGTGGTGTAGTGTGTTTGTGTGTGTACCTATTATCGCAGTACATAGGTATAGATGATATACCTACCTAGCTCACCCACTGTATACATTACATACGCACATCAGTAAAGGAAATCCTCAAGGACGAGCGTAATATTTTTTTCGTTTTAATTGAATATATACCCGACACAATCTGTGCAAGTGTGCTTACTCGAGTCGGTCGTAATCATATCTTTGTACAGTACTCCTAGAAATGAGTATTATACAAATGGTAGAAATATTATTCATTTGCATATTTCAAAATACACCATCACGAGCCCTCATCGCAAGTTGGGTAATTTTTTTCTTAATTATGTTTCCGCACATCGACATCAACATCGACACAGGTCGCATACGTAGATGTGTATTAAAGAAGCGGTCAATTTGAACTATATAGCTACACTGTAGTTTCCGGTGGTCTTGGAGATATGATTTTTTTTCGTTTTCTTTAATATTCACACGATGCGCTGATTAAGAAATACAACTCGCTCTATAATGACGGAATGTTACAGCGCAGCTTCTGTTGATAAATCCTATACATATATGTTCACCTATCCTCTGCAGTGATACGCGAAAGATATAATGCAATAGCGTCAATTTTATTAAATGATAATTATATCCTCTGCCAATGGAAACCACGAATATGATATTTCTTCGCAGAATCATTACTAACGCTTCTCACGTCGTCATTTTCGAAGTATTCAAAAAAGGTGTAAAAGGTAAACAAATTCAGGGCTTCGCTCTTCCCCTTCCTCCAAAGCCAAGGATAGCCATTGTCGAGTCGACGACAATTTAGGAGGCGATGGGGGAAGCTTCTTCCTTCCTGAAGGCCTACAAAGGTGACCAGTTGATTGCTCTACAGTAAGCAAAGTAAAAAAAAAAATCAAAATAGCCTATTTTGCCCATTCATTATTGATAAAAACATTAAAATCACCAATTTGTAGATGACAAAAACAGAATTTTTAATCATTTATTTTTATTTTACAATTAAGCAAAAATATAGCCCTACATCTATGTATTTTTTCTTTAAGTTGGCTTCAAACCTAGATCAATAAATCTGCGCAAAGTTTAAGGTGTTTTTGAACAGAAAATTCTGCTCAGAGCTTCAATATTTTCGAGCCCTAAATTTTTCAAAAAATGTGTAAAAAAAACAAAATTCATACTGACTTGATACGTACTGAAGTTGAAAATTTTTAGCTTCCACCCCTTCTCCGAATTTTATACACGCCAATGCTACGACTAGAATTATTTTATCCCCACCACTTACTATTAAAATAAGTCTTATTACGCATTACGACACTTTTGAACTTTCGAATGAAGTTTTTATTTTGAAGCCCATCAAGTCAAGCGCCTCATTAATAATTTTTAAATGAAAATTAAAAGACATTTTTACTGTGGGACAGATTTATAAAATTTTCCACTTTACAATTTTTCTAATATCTTTCTCACATTTCCCAATTTTTTTTTTTTTTTTTTTTTTTTAAAAAAAAACTTTTTTTTTTTTTGGTTTTTTCCCAATTTTTTTTTTTTTTTTTTTTTTTTGCAAGAAAGTAACTGTTTTATTTTCTGAGTTTTTCATCTTCTAAAATGTCAATTTAATTTTATTACAGAGAATCACGAATACGTACGTAGCTTAAATGGGAGGAGGGGGAGGGGGACTAGTTTGGAAAAATAGACATTTATTTATATCTATTCCAAGCTATGATTAATTCAAATTGAAAATCAAGGATTCAAAACTCCAACTTTTCTCCATAAAACTTCAAGTTACAAATATTTTCCTTCGATGCTTGAAAAAATCAACTCTTTTCCCAAAAATTTTGGCATCGTAGGTAACATAGGCCTAAACTACGACATCATAACAGAAATATAGCATATTACGTCACGATACTATTAAATTTTTATGACCCTTCCTTCCCTCTTACCGACGAAAAACACTACTGTCTAAAATTTTGTGAAGTGGGCAATTTCAAAATTTCAATCAAATGACCAATGTACATAATCAGTGGATCTGGTAGGAAACGTTTTTTTTTTAGGGAAACTTCTATATTACAAAATTCTCGGTGATTTGTAGAAATAAATTTGGCGAAAAATTAAAAAATTTTTTTAAATGAAAAATTTAATTTAAAAAATCCACAATTTGCCGATTTTAGTACAAGGCCCTGTAGTAAAACATTTTTGTAACCAATTTTGTTGCGTAGAAGTATTGCCTGTCTCGATTTTTTGAAGGAGCTACCAAAATTCGAACAAGCTCTATCCCTTCAATTATCGAGATAGCCAAAATTTCTATTTAACAAATTTTTATGGAAAAAACTTCTCCTACAAAGTCCACTAATTATATTGGTCATTGAATTGAAATTTTGAAATTGCTCACTTTATAAAATTTTAGACACTAAAATTTCCCATCAGTAATGAAAAAGGGAGTGAGGGGAGGCCGCAAAAAAATAGTGGCGGTCTGAGGTCATGTACTGCATTTCTGTTATGAAGTAATTTTTTAAACCCATGTCACCTATAGCAGGGCTAGTGTGGACCCAACCTTGCTATTTTTTTATTTTTTTAAATTTTTTTTTAGAAATCTGTAAACGGCGAGGTCACAATAGTCTGATCAGTTTTCAAACTCAATTTTCTCAACCAGCAAAACTAGCTCAAAGTTCAAAAATCGAAAAAAAATTGTTTAAATTTCTTTTAAAAATAGAATTATTACACATATTAAAATACAAAATCACTATTGGTGGAAAATTTTCACTATTTGTTTTCTTTTCAGGCTGTTTTGAAAAATGTTACTTTTAGTATTTTTTTTCACAATTTTCTGAAGAACTGTGAAGGAAATTTTCTTCAAAAAACGCCCCAGAAATTAATGAAGGACATCCATTTTAGATGATTATACTTAACACTTTCAATTTACCACCCACCCCCTCGGTAATTTTTCAGGGGTGCTTAAAAGACGGTTTTTTCGTGCTTTTTCACAGTTTTCATCGCTTGTACCCTTTTCAAGGGTTCTTAGCCGGTATCCCAGCATACAAAAATACAGTATAAAATAAAAAATGAAAAATTACTTTTGACGTTCTATAATAGATGAAATAGTCTCATTCGATGAAATTTTTTTCAATTTTCAGTACCCCTGAAAACCTATTATGGAAAGTAAAATTTAAATATTACGTTCAACCTTCTAAAATTGATGTACTACATCAATTTCAGAAAGGTGTTTTTCAAAGAAAAATTTCTGTCGTAGTTTAAAAAAAAAAAAAATCGTAGAAAAACATAAAACCCGACATTTTTTAAAAACCCTCGAAGAGAGGGAAAATTGTGAAAATTTAGCAATAATAATAATTCTAGATGTAAACATGTGATTTCATTTTTAGATAAAATTTTCAAAATAAATTCGTTTTTTAAATTTTTTGAAAATATTTGAACTTTTAGTCAGTTTTGTAAGTTGAAAAAATTGAACAGGAGAGCTATAATTCTTACGTTATTTTGAAGTAATTTCACAACTATTGTAACTCCAACGTTTGCAGATTTCCAAAAAAAAAAAACTAACCGCAATGCACACCTCGTGTTTACTCCTTTTTCAAAACTTGATACAGACGGGAGTTGACCATTATAGAGAGATAAAAAAATTCCAATCACTTGGAGATATAGGCGTAGATCAAGGAGCATGAGAAGAAAATTCAATAAAAGATAGTTGTACGACTAAAAATGGTGAAATATTATTTTTTAGAATTCAAAAATGCCGTTAAAAGCATTTTTTTTTTAGACCTTTCACACTTCATTTTACTGAATTTTTTTTCGCCTTCGCTTCGACTCGAGAAAAAGTAAACATGTTAATACCAAAGCATTACTGTTTTTTTTTTATTTTGAAAATGAAGATAGACGGGTTGAAGCCCCCTCTCCCTCCCCCAATGTTCAAACTATCTTCGCCTATACTCGGAGAAAATTTGTACTCTTCTGTGCTACGTTGGAAAATTACTGTACACGTGTTTAAATTTTATCTTCAGGGATATGAGTTTACTCCTACAAATAATGAATAGCCCATTCTTATTTTCAACGAAAAATTGAGAAAGCCATAAGCTCCGATAATTTTCAGTTCCTTATGTGACGCCATCGTACTTATTTATTTATAGGTATTATACAGGATTGGGATTCACGAGGTCATTTGTGACTCGGATCATCGAGCAAAAAAACTATCCAGATCGCAGAAACGGATCATTTTGCAAAAATATGATTCGAATCATGGATCATGGATCACACTTCAAAAAATGATCCCAACTCGGATCAATTTTCACCAAAGATCCGGATCACAAAAATTCGGATCATCAGATCATTTTTTTTTTTTACAAAACGCAGACTGCAGTAATTTCTTGATCCACGATAATTTCAATTTTATGAGATTTTTTAGCCTTATCATCGTGATCTAATTCTGCAGCACAAGCTACACTTTAAAAAATTGATCCGGAAAAGTCACGATTTCAGTAAAATGAATCGGATCAAATCACACGCTTCATATGAAAAATTGTGCCCGAATCACACATCGCGGATCATTTTAAAAAAAGACAATCCAAAATGATCCGAATTACGGATCAAATCACAATTTTTTGATTCGAATCGTGATCCGGATATTCCCAACTCTGGTATTATATCACTCGAGGGAATATACATGGCTGCTAAAACCCACCCAAAATTACTGCTCAGGGTACTCGATAAATCGCAATCCAAAACTATTACAAATACTGGATTTGAAGCTGCCAAAAAATTCGTATTATTTTTAAAAATCGCTATGAAAATAAAAATATTAAACGAACAAGCAAGAAGAAGTGAAAAATAAAGAAAACGAAAACGTAATGCGGAAAAATATTATAGGTAGTTAGGTATTATAGACTTTTGAGTCAACACTCTACAAGTGGTAATTAATTTCCCATAAAATCGATTCACCGATGGCACGCATCGTATTATAGTAGGTACGTACTACGTAGCCCTAAGTACATAGTATAATACGGGGGGGTATACATAAGTATACCTAAATAATATGATGGAATGCCGATAAAAATCGTTTGTTGATTATTGACACGATAATAAGCACCCGAAAACCGATAATTATTGTTTTGACGCGATATTTAATTATTTCACGGATACCTAGCTCTTATAAACACGACCAGCTTAATTATATAATTTGTCATATCGTTTAGATTTTTCATCATTTTATATCACACAGGTCCTAGGGTAAGTAAACGGTGTACGTTTTTTTTTTTTTTTTTTTTAAACGTTCGTACACCACGTGATGATGATGGTTTTTCTGCAATATCTTTCTGTTCAGATGCAAATATATGTATTTTCAAAGCAATAAAGGAGAACACGTAATTTGTATTTTACACAAAAAAAAAAAACCATTAAAAATTTTCGCTGCAACGTAAGGAGAGTAGGGGGACTCGGGGGCAAGAATCGAGTACACACAAAAAGACGCGTTCATTTTCGACGGCTGTGCCATACGTAAATACGTCGTCTACGTAGGGGTATTTACGTATTTACCATTCGGGTATAATTTATTCCGAAGAAATAGATATTTGGGGGCGCTACTCAGCGTTAGCGTTATATGTAAATGAACGCGGTTGTCGATTATTCGTCGAGTTAATTCTAATAAAAGGAACAATTACGTGACATGGAACTCTAACAGAAAAGTTACTTTAACTTGTCGTGACGGGATGTCGATGTCGATGTCGAAATATAAAGCGCGCGTTCAACTTATATTCCAACTTGGTATAATAATTTTCAGAAGCGTTCCACGCCACGTTCTCTATCTCATACCAATTTAATGGTATCTTTGAGAAAAATTTTACCAAACACACCTCCTTTACCGCGGCCATCCAACGAAAGAAAAAAAACACATACACACACACAGACACACACACGCCTAATTACTATGAAAAATTGATCGAAATAACCAACCGTAGTGTATACGTATTATGACGAATGAGGAATGAGCATGCCCGCGGAGAAACGAACAACCAGTAAAAGATTTTTTTTTTTGGGGAAACCTTGAAGGGTACTAATTATAAGCCAATACATGCATCGAACAGGAGAAAAGAAGAAGGTAACCAGGTTCCTTCCTATATGTCATACGATTCGCTTCTTCTGCTACGTTATATGGTATTTTTTTTTTTTTTTTTTTTTTTTTTTTTTATATATATATTCATCAATACATATAGCATAGGTACGCGATTTGCATGTAGCGCCTCTTTCGATAGGTTTTTCATTTCGTCGTGATGCGAGGTCTGGTAGTATACTACATGTTGAGACTACACAAGATGTGTATTTAGTTTCAAACTGGTTTCAGGTTTTGTTGTTGTTTTTTTTTTTGGTTGCTCGTTTGGTTACGTCGAAAACAAAATGGAGGTTTGAAAAATGGTATATACGACACGATAATATTGAGGTATTTATTGGAACGACGAATGCTACGTTGTGTATAAATTATACCGAACTCAAAAAGTTCACACATTCGATGATTCCATTATATAATTTTAAACCTACATTAACGTAAAAGTAACTACGATACGATTTATTTATTTGGGTTTAAAAGAAATAAAAATGATAACAGGAGTTTATATCTTACAATGTTTAGCAGCAAAGGATGATGATATGAATTTATTGAACGAAAAATAATACAAACGCGAATATAGATTTTAGAAATTATATTTTTTCAAAAAGAAATGACGGTGATCGGTGGTGCACTCACAGAAGGTAATGGATTATAGCACCTCCTGTTTAGATTTAACTAACACCTTCTCTGATGGCAGTACAGAAACATCTGTATTTCATTACGTTGAATAATAAGCATAGGCGGAGAAAAAACACAAAATTTGGAGGGAGGCAGGCGCGAGTACCTTCGTCTTATTACTAAAAAAAAATTACATGGATATGTCTTAAGGCTGGGGAGGGGGGTCATTCTGTGAAAACCGTTACGTTTTTGATTTTTGGACTTTATGTTAAAATGTTAACGAGGATATGACTGAAGGATGCGAAAGTTTGATAAAACTCATAATGAAAGACGAGTATGGCTGATTTTTGGATTTAATGTTAAAATGTCTGAGTTAAGTGTTTGCTTTTAGATTTGAAGTTTTTGATCAAAAACTCGTGATGAAAAATGATTATAAAAGATTTTTGCACTTTACTCATGTTAAAATGTTAAAACTCACCATAAAAGATGATTAAGTAAGAATGATTTTTGTACTTTTTGTTGAAATGTCGACATGAATATGCCTTTGCAGTTTATGTTAAACTGTCCAAGTTGAATAAATGTGAAAAAAAAATAGTAAAATAAAGAATATAAAAATTAAAAAAATTAAAAAATAGAAAAAAAAATAGAAAAATTAAAGATTATTATGAGTGACTTTCGCACTTTACGTTAAAATGTGACGTTTTGATTTTTGGACTTATGTTGAAATGTAAACATAGATATGCCTGAAGGATACGAAAGTCTGATAAAACTCACAATGAAAGATGAGTATGGCTGATTTTTGGAATTAATGTTAAAATGTCTGAGTTAAGTGTTTGCTGTTAGATTTAAAGTTTTTGATCAAAAAATCGCGATGAAAAATAATTATAAAAGATTTTTGCACTTTACTTATGTTAAAATGTTAAAACTCACCATAAAAGATGATTAAGTAAGAATTATTTTTGTACTTTTTGTTGAAATGTCGACATGAATATGCCTTTGCAGTAAGTTGAATAAATGTGAAAAAAAATAGAAAAATAAAGAATATAAAAATTAAAAACATTAAAAAATAGGAAAAAATAGAAAAAGAAATAATATAAAAATTAAAAAAATTAAAAAACAGAAAAAAAAGAAAAATTAAAGATTATTATAAATGACTTTTGCATTTCACGTTAAAATGTGACGTTTCGATTTTTGCACTTTATATTAAAATATAAGCATAGGTATACCTGAAGGGTGAGAAACTTTGATAAAACTCACAACGAAAGATGAGCATGGCTGATTTTTGGACTTCATGTTAAAATGTCTGAGTTGACATGGATATGTCTTAGGGATGGGGGTCATTATGTGAAAGCGTTACGTTTTCGGGCTGATTTTTGGATTTTTGGATTTTATGTTGAAATGTCTGAGTCGAGTATTTGATTTTTGATTTAAAGTTCTTGATCAAAAACTGAGCATGAAAGATGATTATGAAAAATTTTTACATTTTATGTTAAAACGTTAAAACTCGTGATAAAAGATGATTATGTCTTAAGGGATGGAAAAAAATTGCATTACTTTAGCACCTAATGTTGAAATATTGACATGAATGTCAATTTAAAAAATTAAAAAATGTGTGAAATTTTTGATTTTTTCATCATTTCTGTACTTAATAACCAAATATATATTATACAGGGTTAATTGAAGGTTCTGCGATTTGATCGTAAAAAAGATTTAAAAATTCGTTATGAGGGATATGGGGATACGAAAATAATCAAAAAAAAAAAAATTGTGAACTTATCAATCGTTTTCAGCATTACATATCCATGATCTATAATTTTTCCCTACAAGAGAAAATTGCCTAAATTTTTTTGTTGATTTTCTCGCCTTCAATCCTTCTATTCACATATGAGGAGGAAATTTACTGCATGAAATTCAGAAAGTATTGCGAGGGCAAATATTTTGTAAAATATCAAAAATGAAAGATCGAAAAATAAGTAATTGAGTATTTAAGGCAAGTTTGTAGCCAGCCTTCATTTATATAGGGCACGCTCGTTGGTTTGTAGGGGATGCTCTAAAAATGGCGTCGTAAGGAATATCGCAGAAGGTGGGGGGGGTGTCACCCTTTTTTCCATCGATATATTTTTGCACGAACAAACAATCCGAAAGGATTAACAAGCCATAACGAATAGCAATTTTTCAAGCACTAGCATATATTTCAATAATTTTGAAAATTATTTTAATAAGCGGCGAGGGCAAAAAATATGTGAAACTCTGAGTCTGCAGGATTCAAAAATGAGCATTTTAGTACATTTTAAACTCTATTTGCTAAAATTCACATTTTTCCTTTTCCGTAAAATGCGTGAAAAATTTTCCTTGAGAGCGCGGTTGTAATTTTTTTTATTTTACTTTTACGAAGTGTTATTTTTAAGTTTTTTGTAAGGATATTTAATACAGGATAATTCAACATGGAGTGCTTGATCCCTCCCATGCCATCCCCTTCCCCACACCTCCACCTAAGATAATAAGTAAACTGTAAAATTCTAAATGTCAGCACAGTTCCATTTCATCAGTTATTTAAATTTTTAATCGAAAAATTACCATGAAAATTCGTACATTTAGATCACATAAATAATGTAAATTTTACTTGGAAATTATTTATGTTGGATCATATTTGAATATTTCGAATGAAAGTATACGTCTGTCCTTAATCAATGGTGCTGATAACTAATGTATAAGATAATTATTAATGAATGTCTACGTGCTTGTTGGCATTTAAGGTAAAAAGTTTCAAAAATGGAAAATTTTTTAACATGAAAATATTGAGTAGTTTATCAAGATATAAGTACCTAGGAATTACCAAATTTTTAAAACGTACCAAGTTGGTTGCGTAATTTGAATATTTATTGAATAAATCATAAGATGTAAACGGTGACGTGTCAACCTTGGGCTTGGGAGGAGGGGAGAGAGGAAAATTTGCTGAAAATTTTTCCATTGAAAGGGCGAAAATGTTACGAAATTTCGAAGGTTAGAACTTGGGATGTAGGAAAATAGGCATTTAGACACATTTCCAAGTAGGTAAAATTTGTTTTGGAGGTGGAGGAGAATTTCTACAACACCAATCCGTCATTTTTCGCCACTGAGTTAACGAACATTAGCCGAATTAAGAGAAGCATGGAGGTCTTAAGCCCCTCCAAATGATTCCTTTACAATTCAATAATGGGTATATTCTTTTCACCCTGCTCTGAGCAAGCAAACCAATTTTATCAAAATTTTATCAAAGCATAACGTCACATGTTATTTAAGTTGCACTTCACGAACTTTGCTCTTAAGAGTGTTTCCTAAACGTAATCAAATGAAGCAATAATTTTTGATTTTAAACCATTTATTTGCCTTAAATCCAACACGTGACGTCACATTTTGATAAAATTTTGATAAAATTGGTTTGCTTGCTCAGAGCAGGGTGAAAAGAATACACCCATTATTGAATTGTAAACGAACCATTTGGAGGGGCTTAAGAACTCCACGCTTCTCTTAATTCGGCTAATGTTCGTTAACTCAGTGGCGAAAAATGACGGATTGGGGTTGCGGAAATTCTCCTCCTCCCCCCCAAAACAAATTTTTCCTATAGTTGGAAATGTGTCTATCATCCTAACAAGTAACAAGACTCCGAATTTCCCATACCAAGCTTACCCATAGCGAACAGCAAATGACCCGTCTGTGCTGCCAAAAGTGCTGCCAAAAGTGCTGGCTCTTTTTGCTATTTTTTTTTTATTGCATTGTTTTGGTTTTCAAATAAATAAATGAACATTTATGTACTGTGGCGAGAAGGGGAGGGAGAGGGTGGTTGGGGTTTGGCTTTAGCTCCCCTTCCCCCCCTCACTCAGTGAGTGTAAAAAACTGTAAAACAATAGCATTTGGCATTTAGTGCTGAAAGATGCTTTGTAATAAGCTTTTTGACTCTGAGCTGAATTTTGGTATTTTGAAAAATACAGTGGCTTTGCTCCAATTGCAGTTTATTTTCAATTTCTAAGAAAAATGTTTGCAAAAACCCTCTCAAAGTATAATTTCCTCTACACTATTGCCCCAGATTTCCTTCCAAATTCCAGCTGCGGCTAAAAAAAAGTTCAAAATTTGTTTCATTTAAATCCTTTTTGGACTGTTCGAAAACCTGTTTAAAGTCGGTTAAAATGTAATAAAATGAGCACAAAACATTCGAAAAATCATTCGAAAATTTTATCAATTTTATTAATTCAAAATTACGTAAATTAGTGGACGTAAATGAAAACGACTTCTTATATTATTCAAACCAAATATTAGGAAAATGGTAAAATTTACTAGAAATTTGTACATATTCCATGGTGTGCAATTATGTAAAAATTATTATAAATATTAGTTTTTGATAATAATGAGAAGGGAGAAAAAAGGTAAAAATTCGCTCAATATAATGGGCGGGAGGGGCGGGGAATACTCCGAAAAATGTTCCTCAACCACCAAGTACCTTACTTACGATTTTTTTTGTTTCATTTAAATCCTTTTTGGACTGTTCGAAAACCTGTTTAAAGTCGGTTAAAATGTAATAAAACAAGCACAAAACATTCGAAAAATCATTCGAAAATTTTATCAATTTTATTAATTCAAAATTACGTAAATTAGTGGACGTAAATGAAAACGACTTCTTATATTATTCAAACCAAATATTAGGAAAATGGTATGAATTTTTAATAAAAATTCATTGATTATGAAAATTAAATTTACTAGAAATTTGTACATATTCAATGGTGTACAATTATGTAAAAATCATTATAAATATTAGTTTTTGATAATAATGAGAAGGGGGAAAAAAGGTAAAAATTCGCTCAATATAATGGGCGGGAGGGGCGGGGAATACTCCGAAAAATGTTCCTCAACCGCCAAGTACCTTACTTACGATTTTTTTTTCCTAATTTTACCCATGTCCAATTTGATATGATATGCTTACTAATGAAAAGTGAGAACATGCCATGAAAATTATTTAGAATATTGCAAAAAGTATAAAAGACCCATCGTTATTGAAAATGCTAAATTACACTTATTTAAAAAAAAAAAAAACCGCCTGTTAAAAAATTAATTTCTTTCAACATTCTTCATCACTAATTCTGCATCAAGCTGAAATTCATTATTAATTCATTTTTGGGCAAAATAATTTAATCAACAACTCGAGCTCGATCATAACAAAAATAAATCGATCAACGTTTTTCTCATCAACAAAAATCGTACATTCGTACATACATTCTGGTATCGAGATACTTGACTTCAATTAACAAAGTATATAAATTTTAAATGAAAAAATTCTATTTTTTTATCATGAATTTTTAATAATTTCATGACCTAAATAAGATATTCTCAGAAATGATGAGCATTGAAATACGAGTACAACTTGGCTTATTTGATTGCTTGGGTAATATTTTGGTGACTAAGGATCATTTTATCAAAATGAGTAGTTTATACCTTTTCACCTATATATTGGTACTTTTTTCACAGAAACAAGAATACGCATTAATAATCGATTTTTAATTATTACAAACGGTTGGTTCACTGTACCCACAACCAATTCAACAAAACAACGACCACTTTGCTTCATCTTTTTTAATTCGAACGACAAGACGATAGGTAATAAAGAATTATTTCTTTACATCGTCGGTCGTCGCGAAGTCAATTAAATATCTTTCATTCCTAAATACGATCAAAACGAGCCGGAAATCGATGAGTAGTCAAATGACGGTAGTCGGAATCCCTTACGTAGAGGAAAAAAGAAAAAAAAAAACATTACGCAGGTAATCCAAGAGCCGGCCAGCAACCTGCAGCTCTGTCGGATCAATTAAGAAAAAAAAAGTCCGAGAATGGGATACGCCCTATACTCGAATAACGCCACCTCGTATACGCCTGCAGCGGATTATAAAAATCTTCAAGATGGTTCATTCATCTTTCCATCGGCTGATTTAGAATCGTAGTTTTGATACAATTTCACGCTGCAGCATGAAAAAATTACCGAGCATTTTCGTCGTTTGCGTCGTCCGTGCGAGATTTTCAATTATAGTATATAAATTTTCTGCACATCATATCGTTAAATTTTGACACCCAACGATGTCGCGTCATTTACATCGATCTTTCCTGCTATCTTGGCTCGAACCTTAAAGGTACATAGGTTCGCTGGTCGGAAATAAAATTCTACTATTTTAGTAATCTACCATCGTCTATATTATCTGTACTGCTGCAGATTCCGTCTTCAAGTACGCAGGTATAGGTAGCTGAGCATATTTATACACTCTGACTTGTATCGTTTCCAATTACCACAGTGGCACGCCATTAATCCACACAGTTGGTCGCGGAGATGGCCATGGTTGTGCTTTGCGCTGCACGTGGGATTTTATAAAATGAATTTTTCAAGCGCGTCAATCTCAAAGGAGGAGGATTGGATTTTACCATGCATCGGTACCCAGTACCACAAATCGTTCCGGTTCAAGGATTAGTTTTTAATTAGTTTCTATATACTGGAAAATGAGCTATTTGAAGAAGGATAAAAAATCTTTGCGTATTGTAACATCCCATCGTAAGTATATAAGATACAAATATACATACGTGTTTACGTATCTAGAATATACAGATATATTGCGCATGTAAGTGTATATTATATGTAACATATCGTATAGCTGCTGGGAATCGAGAAGTGTAGGGATATTAAAAAAAAAAAAAAAAAATGTTAATTTATCTAGCACAATCCGAGGTTAGATGAAATTTCAGCCTTTTTCAATGCAACAACATATACATATACGCAATCTGAATTTACAAATTTCCAAGATTAAATTTACCCGCTGTATAATTGTCTTTGCGAGTGCGCTCGTACATACTTGTAATTCATTCGAACGCATACGACTAGACGAATAATGGAATTGTAATTACTGAGAAGCAGATACCATACCCTTGAATTTAGCTAATATGGAAATCGTGTCTACTTTTTTCCATGGATATTATAATTTACTTGACCGTATACAGCTATACACTCCTATACATCTACTTTATTTACAAGACGTCGTCGTGTAAAACCGCATCAATGTAGAGAATCGTACAGATACCTCTATACTGCGTACGTAGGTACATTCCTACCTAGATACACATCACTATGAATTTATGACGTATATGAGTATACATTACATACGTATTGCATCTAACTAAATGAGTACTTCTTTTTTTCAATTTTTTACTTCGTTTATTATTATTTTAACGCAAGGATAACTTCAGACAGCTCATAACACATCAACTAGTCAACTAGTTGCTGACAGGTTCGAGTTCTGTTTATCTGCAATCCACCTTACATACCTATCTATTTCATCCTAGAAATTGGTTTTCAGTTTAAATCAATAAAGTACCTATAACAGAAGTTATCAGGGAGAGTAAAATGAATCGTTGCTGAAACAAAGCACAAATGATAGGCCGAAAATAAATCAAAACGCCGAGGTTCAGAAAGGGGAGATCAATAACGAATTACATTTCTAGTAGGAATCGTGTTCCAGCAGCTGAGAACGGCGGTGGATAGCAGAGACCTACCGGGGGGGGGGAGGCGGCAAGCGTTCGGGAGTTGGAAAAATTGGATGACAGTTGGTAGAAATTTGAAAAA
>FIZR01019800.1:0-22848 GCA_900060175.1 Ferrisia virgata | reverse complement strand
ATTTTTGATGATTCGTAGATCATATGGGTTGACTCCACGTTTCCTGAGAATTTCGATCAGTTTGTCATGTCGTACACGATCGAAGGCTTTTTCATAATCTATAAAACATACGTGTACCTCTTTTCTTTGATCAAAGCACTTCTGCAGTAGAACATTTACAGCCAGCATTGCCTCTCTGGTTCCAAAACCCTGTCTAAATCCAAATTGACTCGCGTCTAGCTCGCTCTCACATACAGGTCTAATTCTAGCATGTATTACTCTGATGAAGGTTTTTAGAAGATGTCTCATAAGACTTATCCATCTATAATCATCGCATTTACTGGCTGATGGTTTCTTTGGTATCATGACAAATGTTGACCGTAGCCACTCTTCAGGAAGTTCACCAGTCCTGTAGATGTCAATAAATACGGAGTTTAGGTGTTCAGCAAAAACTAGAGCTCTTTACCGCCCTTGCTGCGCTCGAGAATTCATATTTAGCTCCCCCCCTCACATAAAAACTTCTAGGTGCACTTATAATTTCAATGGTGATTATACACGCGTCAACTTTGAATGAAGCAATAGTTGGTAAGTGTTGTATGAGGGGGTAAGTTGTACAATTGTAGATTGAGATTGTTTTGATATTACTGATAAATTTACTCCATTCAGCACAGGAGCTTAGGATTCGAGTTCGCTGAAAAAAAATATATTCGAGGCTTTGTGGTTAGATGGGTTTTGTTTTTTTACTGTAGAGAGATTGATGACACTCTCAACATAGTGATTGACCAATTTACTAGCAACTGTAACTGCCATAAGTAAGCAGTTTTTGTATTTTTTTGAATAAAATTCTCAAGAATTTAGTTCGGTGATATCTTAAATTATTCAATACAGGGATCCCTACACTTGGTGAGAATATAATAAAGAAATCGCTCAACGTCCGATTGCCAATAATAGGGAAGGTCAAGGAGAAAATTCGACTATTGACCAGTATTACTAGCGTATGAGAACTAAAATCCTTCGAAAATAGCAACAAGGACTTGGCATTCGATTAGCTTCCAACTGCATCAAACGTAACGTGAAATTTACAATAAATAAGAAAAATGAACGAACTTGATCGATACAAGTCCTCTACTAGATCTACCAACACTCATCCATCTTGATGACCACCATCACATCAGTCAATGTATACCTACCATAAATACATAATCGATTCTAGTGTAAATAGGTACATAAGGAGTTAAATTTCGTCGTCACAGAATTACACACAAGACGACAATAATAACCGCTAAATTTAGCATGTTTAATACCTACCTAGTACCTCTACCTACACCCAGACCAATGTTAGTATACAGTATACCTATATTTATACACTAAGTAAGCGTATTTAAAGGGAAATAAAACCTTAGAAATTCGGCCACCGGAGCTACTATGACCGTGGTTTTTATTACTCAGACCGAGCACAATACCTACGACAAAGTCGATGACTAAGTAAGTAAAGGTACATACTACATACATATGATATGTAGTATGTTAAAATACGATAATATTTACAACAATAAACTGTGAAAGACGAAAAGATTAGGAAAGACACCAACTTATAGAATAACAAACTGATCTGCATAAAATGGAAAAAGTACTATACTATGCACTACGACCATGTGAATTTGAAATAATTTTTTTTACCCCATCGAACTCCTCACGCAACAAAACAATAATAAAACTTGACATTCTCTTTAGAGCAGATACAATTTCAAAGATCACAGCAAAATGAAACCAAGTCCCATAAATCTCCAGACGTAATTAACCATTTTACGATCGTAAAAAAGGAAAAAAAAACGATGCGATGGCAAAACTGAATGGATCTATTCCATTTGAAAATTTTTACCCGCAGCTCTAGACCAATGCAAGATACTAAATTGCTCATTGCTCAAGAATGAAGAGTATGTCTTAATCCTATGAAATTAAAAATTAGGTACAGGTATTTGAGCATCAACGATAATTAAAATAAAACAAGCGACAGGTAAATTGACCGTAAAAAAAAATAAGAACGAAACCAACCTACTCGTATTTATACAAATCTATTAGGTATATCAAGGAAGTGAACAGTCTTCTACGTAAGAAGTGCTTCGAATATAAACTACGCGTTAATTAAAATTAATCGTCGGTGTATTTCGAGCGAGAGACACGTCAAATAGTTAAAGCTATTACTTCGAGACCAGAATGAAGTAACGCAAAATTTTAGAAAAAATTTCGAGAAACGAGAGAAAAAAAATACCATGCGATATACAACAAGCGAATATCAGAGCGTTTTCAACATCAGGCTCATCCAAATTTTAGTCTAGATCTTTCGATTGGTGATGCCGCGCGATGAGAATGAGAGGTTGATTTTAACCTCCTTGCTCAATTTGGAGAGGAGATATAGGGCACGAACTTGAAAAACAACAGAAAAACTGCATCACGAGGCGGGGTAGAGGGTGCTTGCGACTAAAAAATCGACACTTGACTGAGCGAAAAACTATCTTTAATGCCCTAGAATTTGCCTAAATTTTCGGTCTTTTTGGTCCGTGATTTCTCCCAAGAAAGGTTCTTCCCCATGATTGCGTTTAAAATGCAGAAAATCGTTTAAACGGAACGAAACAACGTTGAAAAATAGATTAAAATTGAACAAGTCTCTGAAAATAGGGTAAAAATGGTAGAAAATTAATCGAAAATTACGAGCAACTGTTGAAAGTCAAGTCAAATATGAAATAACAAAAAAAAATTGTTAAAAATCATTAAATATTTGATGAAAATTGACAAAAATAGGTGAAAAATGCAGAGAAACTGATCAAAAGTTACGAGGAAATCGCTAAAAAGGATCGAAAATGAGGTGTGAATTTACGCAAAAAATAGGTCAAAATAATAAAAAAAAAAAAAAAATAAAAAAAAAAAAAAAAAAAAAAAAAATCATTAAAAACCAGCGAAAGTTGACTAAAAAATCGACAGAAAGTACTTAAAAATGCAGAAAATTGACTAAAAATCGTTAAAAATCATTGAAAATTGGATGAAAATTTGACAAAAATGCATTAGAAATGTTGAGAATTGATCACAAATCAAGAAATAATATTGAAAAATGAGTGCATATTGACCAAAAATATGAAAAAGAATCATGAATTGAACTTTTAAAATAGGAATTATTCAGTCGGTAAGACTATGAGGGACAAGCATAGTGAATTTGACCCGGTAGAATTTTGACATGATACTTTGGTAATACAGGTGCATACTATCGAGATACATACCAGATCAAGTTTTGGACCCTCAATCCCACCGGTTATTGAGGGAGCCTTTTTTTTGAAAAACACCTATGATTTTTTTTTTTGAAAACGCTAATTGATCGATTTGCGCAATTTTTTGGTATGCTGTAGATTTATTCAAAAAGCAAACCCCTCCTTCTCTATACTATAATTTACCCACAAAATGACTTTTTGAAATCATATTCATTTTTTACAACAAAGACATTGGTTTGGTATAATTTTTCAAACTGAGTATAAAAAATTCAATGCACTAAATGATGGCTGGTATTGGAGTAAACTAAAACAAAAAAATCGCGAAACAAAGTTTATCACTTTAATTTTTTATTTTAGCAAAAACCAAAAAAATACAAATTTACTGTGAAAGTTATCCACTTTTGTAAAATTCGAATGTTTCCAGCAGCAATTCCAAAATTCCCCAACTTTTCAAAGTTTTTCAGATACTGTACACCATGCTACTTATTCCTGTCAATTTTTTAACCAATTTTCGACAATTTTACAATTTTTTTCATATTTTAAAATAAAGTTTCGTGTATGAAAAAAAAAAATCAGTTTCGCAGATTTTGTGACGTGACTTTTGGCCATCCCTGTACTTAAGGAGTATGACTAAACTTTTAAAAACAATTCCAGTCATGGCTCCCTCTCGAAATTTTTTTAGTAAATTTTCAAAAATTCTCACAAAATATAGTACTCACATGGTAAATATTATGTGTAAAAATTTCAAACTTTTTGGGCCACCTCGCCCCTGAAATAGAAAATATTGAATTTAGAATATATACGGCGTTAATACGAGAGGGATGGGTTAAAAAAATGTTGGGAAAGCTTTAGATCAAAATTAACATTTAGGGAGAGTTTCATCTCAATCAGTGACAGAATGGATCGTACTAAATCATCGTAGGAGAGCTTTTGGATACGATTCGGTTCACAGAAAGCTGAGCTTGTGAACTAGATTTCATACCCAAAAACTCCATTCTTCAAATAAGTATATCTTATTCATCAACCACAATGTATACAAATAGTACATATTTCTACCAGAGCAGATTTTTACATACGTACTCGACTATGACCATCCCATTCTACATATACGAAACCGTTATCGCAAACGCTCGAGAAACACGATTTATTATAAAATAAAAAGTGCAAGAAAAAAAAACGCACACACACACACACGCGCGCGCAACAACAACATGCGCACGATACCGTGCGTCGCGTGGTACATACAAAGCAACCGGTTCGACTTTTCCCATATTCCACAACGACGTGTTCGAGCGCAAAAAGAAAAAAAAATTCACACACTACACATGAGTTTACAATATTTTACTATACAAACGGTACCCAGGCATGGCATTGGCATTGGTATCGTAGGCAACCAGATGCACACACGCACCGGGGGTCATTTACTCTACTCGTACCATGATGACGAATCATTCGGTCTTCTTGTGTATATAATACATGTACACACTACACATAGCCTGCGGCCAATCTTACGTATCCGATTGATCAGCTGATCACAGCATCACATACCAACGTGTAAATATACGGTACATGAGATGGTCTGAATGTGAATACAGGTGAACAGGTAGTTTTAGTTTCATTTTTTTTTTTTTTTTTTTTTCATTTTTTTTTTTTTTTTTTTTTAATACATTAACGTAAGTAAGTATCTGGTGTATTCGACAAGCCGGCTTGAACCTGTTCACGCATCATCGAACCAGTTTCCAGCGGTTATACAATACGCGTCGCGTCTTCCCAATATTATACATAGAAAAACCACATGGTATGACTCTGGTTAAAAAAAAAAAAAACGGAAGAGATGAGGCTTTCAAGTATCCATCGTCTAGATATAAATCTGCAGCCATCCAGAGTCGACAGAACAAGTAGACGTTTACGTCGTCGTCATCATCATCATCATCTTCACAAGTCTTTTACTCGAAATAATTACTTTTTTTCTCCATCTTTTGTTACCTTATCATAAAACTATTAATATTATCGATCTATATTTAGACGACCAGAGTTTCTTTTATATCCGTTACTTGTTCGGGTACCTATATTAGTCTAATTGCAGTATATATAAAAATGTCAAATCGTAAATACTTTTTTTTTTTTTTTTTTAAACAGTCACAAAGAAACAGAAGAAGAAGAAGAAGAAGAAGAAAAAAGGTCAACATGTGAGAATTTAATCGATAGGTTAAAAAGGGACGATACAGTAATGACATTACTTCGGCTAGGTACTCGTACAGTGTACGTAGTTTCACTGCCAATTGGCACAATTACACGAATCGTTGAGCGTTTGTCTGTATGTGTATCGTGTATAGTGTTGCGATACGATGCAACGCCAATTTCCCAATGAAATACACACCTCGTACCATAGATTACCTCTCCTCCCGCGGAGTACCAATGAGCTGTACTTTGTACGTTACAAGGTATACTGGCAAATGATGGTAAAATTACTAGAACGAAGGTACATACCAGCACACATAGATAAAGTATTTATTTAGAGGAGACGATTAGTCTAAGAATGAAAGTGAAAACATTAAAAAAATTTAATTCGTCTCAGGAACTCAAACTAAATCATACGTTCAATTTTTGCCACTTTGTATCGATCTGTTCGTATCATATACATACTTCACCTCACATTACCGATCAAGGTTACCTTCGTGAGTAAGATTTAAAACAATTAAGCTATACTTATTATTACAAGTGCATAAATTTATCATAACCGGTTTCGAGTCACAATGCAGTATCAGTAACAAGTGAAACAAAATTATACGTTATTTGTCAAAATAATATTTTACCAAACGATTGGAATTTTTTCTCTTAATTTTTATTTCACGATGAAAGCTAAGGGAAGCGAAGAGGAGAGAATGTAGATACAATAAACTCGTCGACCTTTCGGGTCAAGGTCATTTAAATTTTATTTTTCTCTCGAAAGAAATTTCTCAACGTGGTAACAGAAATGTTGAAGTTTCGAGCAATTCGACCATCGAACAATGTAGATTAGCTCCTCAAAGGTGGTGTAGGTTGCACGGTTATAATTTTTTGCAAACTATCGATGAGCTTTTACGAACGTGTAATCGAACACCCTTTCCCTCCCTCTCCCCACCCCAGCTGTAAAATAGGTACTACACACATGTTTCTCGTAGATTTCCATTCGTTATTCTAACAAACAAGAGAAAAATTTCATCGCACTAAACACAAATGAGTACAAGATAGCAGTAACCTGCACTTGGAGTTACCTCTGAGTAGAGTCGAGTAATTTTAGGGGGGGGGGGGTCCAGAATCAGAATGTTGAAAATAGCTCAACAGTCAAGTATCAAGGTATAGTCTTCCAATTGATTTCATAGTTGAATTGGAAGTTGGGAGTGTGAAATAGGGTGTTTCAATTTTAGGGTTTTATCAAAAGTTAAAGGGTGGTGTGGAAAGTTTCAAAATTACGTCAAATAAACGAGATAACAATTTAGGGTCTCTAACTACTTGGCCCTTACCCCACCTCTTTTGATTTTAAATTTCAAAATTTATACGAAAAATCGAAAAAAACCCACTTTTTTGTGCTAACTTCTCATAGCATACTACAATATGAGACCAAAATAAATATTTTTCGCTTTTTTTTTGCTTTTAAAGTTTCCAAAAATCTATTCAAAAATGCAAAAAATCAAATATTAAAAATTTTTTAAGCTAATGAAGTTAAAATACGAAACCTTGTCATTTTTTATGAGGTAATAAATGGAAAGTATTTTTTTTTTGGTCCCATCTGGGCACCAAAAAAAAAAAAGGAATTTCTTTTACGAATTTTTCGCATAAATTTTGAAATTTTGAAATTTTAAATCAATGAGGGGTGGGGTAAGGGTCAAATTATAACAAACGAGACGTAACCACGAGCTCCAGTAAACACCAGAAATCAAAAACCAAACATCACAGAAACTGACTAGTAAACTACTT
Source organism: Ferrisia virgata (assembly GCA_900060175.1). Taxonomy (NCBI): domain Eukaryota; kingdom Metazoa; phylum Arthropoda; class Insecta; order Hemiptera; family Pseudococcidae; genus Ferrisia; species Ferrisia virgata. The sequence continues at coordinate 15,646 of FIZR01019800.1, read as the reverse complement.
TCTTGGGGCTGTGAGGGGATGCAATGAAGCGAAAATTAAAAAAAAAACTTCAAAAAAACAGATCCAACACCTTTACTACATTTAGATACCAAAATTCAATCCCACAGTTCAAGCGAGAGGGGAGGTGAGATGTAGAAAGGACAAGTTTAAAAATAGCAAAAATCACTCAAAAGTCTACTTCAGCAACCAACACTCCATTTATGATGAACCCAAGTCAAGAGTGGCCACATTAGGAAGAACTGTATGAACAAATATCGCAGCCTATTAATTAGCAAAAACTTGGCGATGGCTCCTTGTGGGCAAGATTTAAATCCAAAGAATCCCAAATTCCGGATTTTGGATTAAAATCCATTTTTGTAAAAGATTTTGTATTTGAAATCTTGGTTTTGAGGAAACTCATTTGACTGGTTAAGTTATAAAGGTATATTACAAAAACGGTAACAGTCAAGTAAACATTTACAATTTGCTTATATTTCGGTAGAATTGCATCTACCTTCTTCAGAGCCTTTTGGACCTTTTAGTAGGCAATTTCGTGCAAGACTTGCCGATTTTGATAATTCGAAGGGGCTCATAAAGTTCAAAACAAACTCTGCCCCTTCAATAACGGAGATAGACAAAATGTGTATATGACAAAATTTGTAAGAAAAATGTTTATCAACAAGGTTCGCAAATATCTTTTACAGCATTTCTAATCCTATAGCAAAAGATATTGTGTCTCACTTTACATTTTCAATTTCCTCCTACGTTGAAGTAAATCTGCAAACAACTCTTCAATACAAAAAAAAATTGAACAAAATGAGCTACATTGCTCCTAAATTATGATTTATAATACTGGTACGAAGGATTTCTACCACACCAAAGACCTTGCAAAATGTTTCCTTTTTAAATTTACGACACAAAGACGTTTATTTGTGCAGTAAAAATGTACTGTACATGCATGTGAATTTCAGAATCATACAACGCACACATATCTTTGTAAAAAGAATACCTCAAACCATTTTTACAACTAACGACGGCTCGCACACACACACACACACGACCCAGCTAGGCAGCTACGCGGATATTTTATTATTTTCATATTTCAGTAACCGAAACTAAAACGGCGAATCGGCACGCCTTTGTTTTCGGCAAGGCGCGCGTGTAAATTACAATAGAAATGTACGAATTTGCCGCACATCGCTTTATTCAAGTCATAGTAAAATGGGACCCGTTGGAAGGAGGGGCAGAGAGGAGGATTTACACCGTAACGCGATCGTGTATGTACTAAGACAGGATATGGCGTATGTGCATGGACATTATGTAGACGTAGAAGTACACGAATGTACACTTGTCTAAAATATGCGTGTATTTTACCATCCGCATCGTAGCTTTCGTACACGTGTTAACGTTTTTTCTTTTTTTCACTAATAGCGTACCCAGGAATAAGAATGAAAATGGAGGCCAAATCGGTGTATATTTAGAATGCACTGGGAAAATCGGATAATTTCAGGGTAAATTCCGACATCTGAAAACTTAATAAGTGAGAAAACTCGAAAATTTTCGATCTAATGATCATTCTAATTAGCCAACCTCAAAGACAGTCGTTTTTTCTGCAAATTTTGCCATGTACATATTTTGCCTATCTTAATTATTGAAGGAGCAACGGTCGATCAAATTTTTTAAGAGCCCCTTCAAATTATCGAGATGGGCAAATTTTGCACATTACCAAAATTGCTGTAAAAGTAACCCACTGTCAGGTCCATCATTCAAAATCTTGATTTAGGCCAATTTTTTGACCATAAAATTTCACGTTACTCAATAAAAAATGCAAGTGACCAGAAAATTCACCTAAATCGCAATTATGAATGGTGGATCTGGTAGCAGGCAACATTTGCAGCAATTTTAGTCATATACAAAATTTTCCCAATTCAATAAGTTGAAGGCACTCACTCACAAAATTTAAACAAACTCTACTCCTACAATAACGAAGATAGGCAATTATCGTATACTTATAATAAATTTTTTAGGAAAAAGCATTGTCTACAAGATACGTTATTAGGATTGACCGTTTGATCGAAATTTTTAAATCACTTTTTTTTACTTAGCTCTCATACGCCGGTATTTCCTTTCAATGGAGGAGGGGGAGGGGGTTCTGACGAAAAGTGAAAGTTCACCCTGATATTATATCCGTGCAACTTACCCCATAACTTTCATAACAGGATAAAAAAAAGTCAAAAAAATCGAAGAAAACCCAACATATCATAAAATAAGTTGAAAAATTCAAAATAAAACCACGTTTTGGGTATGGTGGAGGGAGGGGGGGTGGTAATAAAGCCGAATAGTCGAAATCCTCAATAGGCACATCGATGGTCCCTACCAAATCCACAAATCAAAGTTTGAATTTCTAGTTCAATCCTGAGTGGAGATGCAGAAGGAACAGCTCTTCTTCAAAGTCAAAAAAGGGGAATCCCTCCTCATATCTCTCCTCGTAATGGACCAATAAGACTGATTTTTGAATATGCTGTATAACTTTGGATTCTTCATCGATAGGCTCAGAAAGGAATCATTTTTGAGATTTTTGCCCCTCAGCAACTTCCTCCCCTCTTCAATTTGGTCATAACTGAATTTTGACCCAAGACCATCCCCACTCGTATATATCTAATCCGTCACTAAATTGAGCTTACTGACCAAATTATAGTGATTTTGGTCATCAGGCGAAAAAAATAAGTATCCGACATTGCCAAAAATGTTCGTCAAAGACCATAAAAGGGATTTGGTTGATTATTCCGCCCTCATCCCCCACAAGTCGATGGACCACAATAGCTTGATTTTCATCAACAAAATGACAAGGAAAATCGTTCTGAAAAATGCACACTCGAGAGACTCATCATCAACGAAAGTCGGCCATTCCACCCCTCCTTTCGGTAAAATTAACCCTTGATCTTGTATTGGTCGAGTGAGTACACGACACCGGTGAACCAAGTTAGAATACGATTATCGATCGCAGTATACTCGACAGGGAAACCCTCGCAGTTTGAACATATTAAACACAAACACATTCTCTAGGGTAAAAGAATACGTAGATACATCTAAACATTGGGTATTTATAAATAAGATTGATGGGTAAAATTTATGCTTTTTTATCTTTCACCGAAGTAATTAGTAATAAAAATATAGCATCGTTAGGTTGGTTTCGATAGCTATATTTCACAATGACGATGACAATGAACACGACATGCGACAAATACCCAAAGTGATTTTTTTTCTTATTAAGAGGTTTTTAATACGCGGTTAACGAGAGAAAGTACTATGGTATTTGTAGTAAAGAGATACGCACTTACTATATGAAAAGCAATAATAAATTATGAAGAAAGAAATCAGAGTAAAAAAAAATTCGATCGATCGACGGCTGGATGGATCAATAACGATGTATCACGTCGATAGAAATATGGAACAAGATGGTATGGCGTTGGTGGAGGTAATAATGCGAATGTAATTATAACCATAATTAAAATTCTTACTGCACTTTTACCACGTGCTGAGTACAATACAAATACATCGCTGGAGCTTTCCTAATTGTTATTTACAACTCGTGGTTTCGAATGCTGCTTTTCACAATAGGTAATAGAAAATTGATGGGGAGGTTCCACAAGTATTAGGAAATTTCATGTACCACGTTCATGAAATAACTACATCAGTAGTGAAAAAAATTCAATTCCTCACTTTCAAAAGTACTGGAAGAAAATCTGACTTGTTACTAAAATTACCAGCTATTCGAAACAACTCTGTCAGCTAGACATAGACGTATAAAAAATCAATTTCTTATCAGCCTCGGTAAGATCACCTCATTCAGCAAATAATCGGTGTTCTGTTTACTTTCGAGGCATATTCAAAAACACATTCTTCAAACACAATCGAATCAATCGCCATGTGAATTGTAAATACAACACAAAAATACAGACCAGTAATATTCAACCGTCGTAGATTCGGAATCGATTAAGTTGTACCGCAATAGTAAAGGGATGCTAAACACGAACGAATGCAGATACTTAGTCAACATGACAGAATTAAATCAGTCATTAGAAATTTCATCGATAAAAATTACGATAAGATATACCTGAAAGATATCAACATAACAGCGTAACTTATACGAAGAAATAATCTCGTACCGTTTCGGACATGCTTTCAAAATACAAAATATTAAACTTGAACGATCGCAATGGGCAATCGAAAAAAAAACACACATATAACGGAAATTACCTGCTATACGAAGTACAGCTCTATCAGCTGGATCAAGTTGTAAGATGCTTAACGGCTTATCTTTAACCCATTCCTTAAGGCTTTGGTCGGCGTCGAAATCCATTTCGAACCGGCCTCATAACTTTCAGCAATTGGCCGGTAACTGCATTCGGTGGACAAATGAATTACTTAACAAAAAACCATCGTCATCATAATATAAAATAATAATAACGCGAAACAAACACGCGCGAATGATATGATACTTTTAAGCACTGTGCAGCGTAGAATCAATACGCCGCAGTAAATAAAAGGGATGCTATTTTAACGAACTTTTGCAACAAACACATTCACACGCGTAAATTGCGTAGAAAAACCATCAATAATATTACTTTAACTATGCATTTTACAACGTAACGACATACCTGAAAGATTTCTACAACTTATGAAATAATTTCATACCATTTCCGACACGTCTTCATTTACAAAGCATCATAACTAACGGACACACAACGCACAGACAGACGAACGGCACCAAACACACGCTATTAATGAAAATATCCACAGCACAGCGTCAGTCCTGCGTTTCGTTTTGACGAACGGAACGCCACACACGCAGTGTGACCACAAACACCCAACTAAAATTCCCTCCGCGGTTGTGGTAATTAGAGCACTTTTTTTATCAGTTTGATTGATAGCGACGTGATGAGAATTTATTGTTTTACATTTCTATTTCAGCAGAATATTCTAGAATACAAAATAAAGTCGCCAAATTGTAGTTTAAGTCGGTATTTTAATTTAAAATAATTTTTCTTTGTTTCGGAATAAAATTAAATTCGCGACCTACGATCTAAGGGAAGAATTACGTACGGTTTCCGGTTAAAGTGTTCTAATGAAAATCTTATCACATTTTCTTTTTAAAAATAAATTACGAATTTTGAACGAGAACGTTTGCTTTTTAAAGACGATATTTAGGAAAAATTCACAAATTTTCACATTTAAAAAGATCTCATACAAATGGTAGCGCAAAAAAAAAAGAAAACAAAAGTAAAAACACATAAACATTAATAATATTAATAATATACATTCGAATAAAAAATTATTTATTTCGGTACGAAACACAAATCACAAATGAATGAAAATTGATCAACTATAATAATAATGAAATAACATAATTCGCTACGAAGCGATATTCAAACAAAAAAAAGGGAAAAAAAAGAAGCATAAACATCTGAAAAAAAAAGAGTAAGTACTCATCTCACATCATACATGATTGAACAAGTACTCATCTTCCATATTGACTATTCGATTTGATACTAAAAATAAAATATTCTACAGCGATAATTAATCGTACTCGGATGTCGCGATATACGTCATGTACCACAGCCGAATAAAAAAAAATAAAAAATAAAAATTTACGTATACGCGAAACTGCCCACATCCTACACCTGGATTAAAGTATAGGGTTTTTTTTTTTTTGTTTTTCGAATAGAATATTTCACAACCTTAAAATTATAATACATTAAAACGTGATAGTATAATAATAATAAGTATAAACAAGTATAAATGAGACGACTAGTATTGAATTATACACATTTGGCAAAACGTAAACAAAATATAGAGAGAGAATGGAAAAAATAATAAAATGCAAAGGGGCAGAAAAAAAAACACAACGCGAAAAAACGATACTTCGTTAAGAGCAAAAATACACAATGATATTTTATACCGCGATGAGCGATTATAAAAATTAAAACCAAAATAATTTTTTCCAACTTATTAGCTATCTACATAAATTGATGAAATTGCCACAGAGGTCGAAACGTTAAATGGAAACATCATTGATTAGCGATGTTTAACTGGCTGTGATATGTTCGGTGATTTTGTTCGGTACACCGTAATGGGATCCATCACCACCTCCGCTGTTACCTCCGCCATTACGAGGTTCTTCGGGAGCTGGAGCTGGAGGCGACTCGGAACCATTCCGAGTGTTTATTTTGATCATTTTATCTACTTCTGGATAACGAATTCTAACCGAGTCTATAACGTCTAGCAGATTCTTCGCGTCTATTGCTATGACGTGGGCTGAACTGAGCATATTTCTGTGCAAAAGAAAATAGGGTGAGTATACTCAATTAGAAAAGTAAACCAAAGAAAAGGATTTCTAAAAGTATGCAATCGGACGAGTTTTCTTCTCTTTATAATATTCCCAATGCCCAGACCTTTTTTGTTTTTCAAACAAAGAAAATTTCATACTGATAAAATCACGTTTAAAAAATTTTACCGAATAATAAATCGACACTAGTTCACCTTGACATATTAATTTTCCAAACAAAAAATACATTCCGTTTGTTACAAAATTGCGATAAATAAAAAATACTGGACAACGTTAAACTTACTTTTTATACGGAGAATCAACCGCTGTACTGGGGTAATTTTGAGCTAATTTCATGGCGGCTACGAGTTCTTTCATATCTTTACTTAATACTTTATGAGCCATCTCGATCTACGTTGAAGAAAAGAAAATAAAAATAAAAAAAAAACAAGCCATAAAACACATCAAGATTCAAGTACGTATAAATGATTCGTCATTCGAATGGTTAACCAACCTCTTTATGAGCATTTTCCGGAAATATTGGTACGAGCATGTCGACACTACACAGCAAAGCTTTCAACTCCAATCCAACTTTTCTGACTAGTTCCAAGTATTCGTTGAATAAATTCTGATGTACGCCTGAATAATAGTAAAATTCGCGAATATGTAATATTTTAAAAGAAAAATATTATATAAAAATTATTTATCGTAATTTAGACGAAGACATTTTTACCTTGAGTAAGACTCATAATAGCTTTTACAACGTTGGTCGTACATTCGTAAACTAAATCGTTAGAACGATCTAAATCGGCGGTAGGCGTTGGCTCCATTTTCTACGACCATTCAAATAAAGACATCAAATTAGCATAAATTATAAATTATGCACATGTACCTACTCTATACATCGTAGTAAAAATGACAAAAATACAGGTATCTTAGTAACAGGTATAATAAACATCGTACATATAAATAATGGAACCTCATAAATCTTGCACTTTGCATCGGATGTTCGAGTGATGCGTTAATTTATTTAAAAAGTAATTTTTTAAATTAGACAGAAGGATACCTTAGCGACGATAATACGTTCTTCGGAATTCTGCGTTCGAGAACGATCCAATGATCCGGAATGCTTCCAAGGGGGTGTGCTCGAACTCCGGCCGTCGGCCGAATCACTATCTGATAAGCTGGCAGCGACTGAGAGTCTTTTTTTCTGCGAATTACATTCGATATTAGATACATATAGGCAGGCGAAAGGGGGGCTAAATAATAGATACGTACCAGAGTATTTTCTTCTTCAGCCAACCATTTTCCATCTCGTTCGGATTCGAATTGTTGTTGACGTAGGCGACGTTCTAGCGATTCAATCAACGCATCTTGATCACTCCCTGGAGTACTTTCTGGTAAGAGCTTATCATTGTGAAGAACACCATTACTCTGGATGGTGAAAATATCAAAAATAAATAATTAGAATAGAATTATTTGTTTGGATCGTTATCATAAATATCTAACTTCCTCAACCAATAGGCAGATATTTATTATATTTATTTCTGTCAAAGTTAAAATTATATGACTATTATGAAAAAAAATAATTTTTTAAATATAATGTTTTGGGTGATGAGTATTTTTTTTTTTCGGATTTATATTAATTCCAGAATATTCTAAAACAAATGTGTGGAGTAATTTTACCCCCCCCCCCTCTCATCATTCAAAAAAACTCGAAGTCAAAATTCATAATATTTTACAAACACTCCCATAAAATATTTCAAAATAAAAAATAATTAAAAAAGTATTGCGGATAAATAGAAAAACAAAAACATCAAAAAATAAATTCTTTAATTTTAATTTTTTAATCTTTTTATACTTTTTTTATTCGTAAAACTTCATTTTAAATAGGAGAGAATCTGATGACATGACCAAAAAACAAATTTTTTCCTAACAATAATCGACTGTTCATAATTTTTTAAAAATGTAGTCCATTTTATCAGCTTTTTTAAATCCCAAAAAACAAACAGACCTAAGCATCTACCCTAAAAAATACACATCAAAATAAAGCGCATGCGCAAAAAAAATCTAAAACTAGCAAAAAAAAAAAATCTAAAACTAATAAATAATAAAAATAGAATCCCGTTTATGTACACAACCACCGCATGCGTACAGCAAATCGCATAAAAAGACGCATAGCCCTTTCGCTAAAACCAAAAGAAAACCAAAAAAAAAAAAAATAAAAAAAAAGAGATAAAAACCAAAGCTGCCGATGAAAACAAAATGTAAAACTACTCGATGTGCGAATGTGGAGAATGCAATAGAATCCAAGACGAGCTAGGTAGTTGGTACGAAGATGTCGGTACGAAGTATCATAATAATAATCTACTCGTTGACACGTTGTTGGGAAAATCGCACGAGTCTACGTGACCATACATCTATTTGTACCAAATTTGAGAAATAAAAGATCTGAGAAAACCTCGCAAATAAAACATGAAAAATAAAATTACACAAGCCGAGATGATAGAATAAATAAAATCGCAAAATTGCAAAATTCGCTAAATAAAAGAGTAGAAAAACAAATAAACGCCCATTTGTGATGTCTGCAGAGAGAACTCGGGTGACGTACTACTTCTGCGAAGAAAAAGAAAAATAAATAAATAAATAAAACCGAACGAAATAATGTTTTCAAAAAATATCGGTGATTGTTTTTTTTTTCTTTGCAAAACATGCACATGCAAGAGAGAAACAGCGTTAAAAAAAAAGATCAAAAACTATATAGTGAAAAAAAAAAACAAACTAGATAAAAAAAAAACAAAACACGCATCAACTCGAATTTCATAAGGGGTAGAGTGGTATGTATGTTTAGAGAAAAAAAAAAAAAAGAAAAGAAATATTCGAACCTCTTCCTTAACGCTAACACCGACCGAAGAAGAGGAATCCACTGAGCGGCTCATTCGATTCGGTATCTTACTCATGATCGCTCGATAACTGACCGGTTCGCTAATTTCGCTGGACGATATAGAGAATGATTTTCTAGACCCATCGATATGGCCGACGCGAGCGCTTAGCTTTCCGGCACCGGAAGCGCCGAAATTTCTAGGCAAAGATTTGTTAGAGATGGAAGCGCAAGCCGACGTCGTCGCCGTAACAGCAACATTTGCTGTTTTTGGTTCGCTATGCGAAGGCGAGACGTTAGTAGCAGGGCCAGCGATAGCTGCTGCGGCCGGAGACGACGTCGATCTTTGGCCATTGTTTGTACAAAGACTAGTAGAATGAGCGACAGAGAAACCGCTGCTTATAGAATTTAAGCTTTGCAAAGAGTTTCCGGCAGAGATAGTCTTATCGGTAGTAGAAAAATCGCTATAACCAGAACCGGTGTGGGTATTTTCTTTGAAATCTACCGCTATCGTGTTGAACGCCGAGGCTGGAGTCGTGTACACTGACGGATTTAAACCGCGAGCTTCGTTCTCTTTCAACAAATGCACAAGTACCTCGGGATTTTGAGCGACTATGTATGAAGATACCGGAGCGACTGGATTACGATCCAGGGTGCTCATCAGGGTGGTGGTCGAGTCGCCGCATAGGCCGTCTGTACTACCCGCCGGATATCGGCTCGGTTTCGGGGGCGGGATTACTTCGTCTGAACCGGTGGAACCTGACGAGAGAAATTAAATGTGCAATTATTGTTAACGTGTTGAAATTATTTCCGTTGATGGAGTTATCTCTGTAATTGCGTGTGTAGTTGTTCGCTTACTCCAAGAAAGTCCGTGGACTCGACGATTCTCCCGTTTTACTGTTTCCTGCAGTTGGTGACGTTCGTCCAACAAGATTTCACTGGAATGAACATATTAAATTAAATACGCAGTAGAAAATGAACGAAATCGACGAACGGAAAGCGAATATTCAAAACGAAAGTATCGTAGAATCATTTTTAGTCATGAAAAAAAGTACGAACAAAAATGTGAAATGAAATGAAATATTAATCCTCTTTGGTTCGTGCAAGTTGAAACTAATTCATCAGATTATTACTTTGTAATTAGTTCTTTTTTCATTTGAAAATAATTAAAAAGAAATAAATATCAAACTAAAATGAAAAAACGGAAATGGTATAACGTTTGAAAGTTGAAACTGATTTAGCTCACTTGATAAAATAAAATTTTAACAAGGATTTACAGACTGATGATTAATATTACATAGTTTGTAATTCTAAATTCCTAAAATAACTGTCAAAGTTCATGTAAAATAAATAATAAAACTGAATATTAAAATTTAAAAATAAGATAATTTTGAAGTAGAAAGAAACGATTGACATTTAACAAATAAAGGTTCGCTAGTTTCGCAAAAATTGGAGATAAAGTGTATCAGTGTAACACGTTACTCAGGATTGTTACTTCTCTGGCACGAAATTTGAAATTTTGATCTTCGTTGAAAAATGAAAATTGAATTTTGAATAGTTAAAATCAACAGATTATATTCTAATCCATTATTGCTGATTGACTATTACGTTAATTAGACAATATTTGTTGAAAGTGCAAAAATAGTAGTGAATGTGAGTTATTCAACGAAGTATGATATGCTGAAAGCTGGTCCACACCAACACGAGAACACAACCGAACTAGAATCTTTGATAAAAAAAATAGACGAATAAATGATAAAATAATTTCGTTCATTTTCTGATACAAATTCTTTAGAAATGAAGCCAACCACGGTAACCGTAGGCTGAAGCGAAAAGAACAATGAAATAATAAGATCGATTATCAGAATTTCGGAATATGCTAACGTACTTCAGTTCTTCGCTTTTCAAACGATAAAATTAAAAGGTAACTAGAACAATACAATTATTTTATTCATATTACTTGAGCACTTCTTTGATCTCCTTGAAAGTAGGTCTTTTGCTAGGCTCGTACGACCAGCATTGGCTCATAAGACTATATAATCTCGGAGGGCATAACGGTGGTAATGGTAACCTCTCACCATTTTCAATTTTGCCAATAACGTCATTATTCTTAACACCTTGAAACGGTTTAACTCCCAGCATTAATATCTCCCACATGCAAACGCCTAGAACAAAAACACAGCGTTATATTAACACGATAAATGTAACCACTGAAAACAATGATCATAATAAAAGAACTCCGTATCATCGTCGTACCGAACATCCAAACATCACTGGCGGTGGTGAAACGTCTAAAATTAATGGATTCCGGAGACATCCACTTGATAGGTAACTTGCCTTTCGATGCTTTGTAATAGCATTGATCTTGAACCCAGCGAGATAATCCGAAATCGGCCAGTTTTACGCATCTGTCCGAAGATACGAGAACGTTACGAGCGGCGATATCTCTGTAAAATTAATTCATAATGTTAAATTTGTCATCGTATAGATAAAACAAAATGATTTATCATATTTTAAAAGATAATATCGAATAATTATTTCAAGAGAAACGAAACAATTATTACTACCATCATTAAGATTTGTTTTCAAAGCTACTGAAACGATATGGTATAAAGTTCGTGCACGTTAAATCGCTTCATTTTAGTTACAGTCGATTAATAACGGAGAACAATATGCCTCTATATAAATCGAACCGTGAACCTTTTATAAAACCATCTAGCTAATTATCGAGCGACCTGCTGTGACAATGCGGGAAGCGGGACCATCAGCAATACACAGTAACATTATATGGCTCATATTAACACTCACCTATGAACGAATTTTTTCGATTCCAGATACGAAAGGGCGGTAGATAATTGGAATGTATAAAGGACTAATGTGGCGAGATCTAGTACAGCTTTGTTATTTTGTAAATACGCTCGTAGTTCTCCTTTTTTCGCTAATTCCATGACTATCCATATAGGACTAGAACAACATACTCCTATTAATTTGATGATATGTGGGTGATCAAATTGTTGCATGATGTCTGAAACAAAAAACATAAGATTAATTCACATCGAAATGATAAAACACGAAATTAAATGAGTACCGAAAAAAAAACCACTTGCAACTTACAAGCTTCTTCTAAGAATTTTTCAGCCATAGCTAGATCAGCATCTGCTTTACAGGTTTTCACAGCCACTGGAATCGCTCGTTCTTTGACGCCAGTCTTTGTATTTTGTTTTAGTTTACAAATACCTGCGTGAACGTCACCAAATTGACCTTCACCTATGGTCTCTCGTAGTTCGATTTGAGATCTTTGTAGTTCATAGTCTCGATCTAGGGTAATGATGAAAAGTTACGAGTTACAAACAACCAAACTGTACCGATATCGATTCGACGAATGAGAATTAAATATCTATAAAGCGTACTCGTCGGAGTAGAGTAATCTCCTTCTTCTTCAACAATCTCGGCATAATCTTCGGACATCGGATCGCCATTCTTTTTGGCAGCATTTTTTGAAGAAGCAGCTAAAACATGGAAGATAATGTTGGTCTTTGAAATACAAGTCAGATTGGTAAGAGCTGAGCGACATGAACAACTACTCCTCACTATAGGTAATATTGTCATCGCACCAGAAATACGTAAAAACACAAACCACACCCAAAAGCATCCGATCCCCATACTCGTAATTAGTACTATACGAGTAGTAGATAGAGATACGTATACGTAGGTATATTAATTTCACAACAACGTACTAACCTTTAGCTCCACATGGACATGGAAATCTATTCCAAACGGCAGCTTGGAAAACAAATGCATTTTATTATTACACACAACACAGACACAGAGGCAAACAGGCGCACGTAGATAATATCGTGACCTTTTTTTTCACTTTTTTTCTCACGTAAGTTGATAATTTCGACCGTACACATATCGATTAGAAATGTACAAATCGAAGTTACCAAAAGGTAGTTGAATGAGGAAAGGAAGGAAAAAAGTCACAATATTTTGCTGTTAGTTGGTTTCATCATAAAGAAAGGCGTAACAATGCACAAAATATTTAGTAAGTAAAGTACACATAAGTACGGTATAGATATTAGATAATAATGGTATAGTTCGTATGGAACGTCGTTAGTACAGTTGATCGAATCGTTAAACGCAAACGAGTATTTACACGATACCCTGAACTGATGCACTTGAATACAATTTACACATACATACAAAAGATTCGATACTAACGGATGATCTACTTACTTTTACGATTCCACAACGAAGTACCATTATTGTTGTACAGTCTGCAGTATCCATCGATGAGATCAGCCAAGCTATCCATTTCGTCTTCTGATGGGCAAGTTATGGTCAACGTTTCGGCCGCACCGGTCACTCGTAGTTGTAGGATAGCTTTACGATGAGCTTCGCAGTCCGATAACGATGTTTGGATCGCTTCGATGCTATCGAAGGTTGCCATTTTTATAGGCTATATAAATACAAACACGTACGAATACGATTGAATAAAATAAAACGATTTTTCGATAATTACATAATATCGATTTTACGAGATACGTTATCGCGTGTAAGTAACTTACGTCAGAAGATTGATGAGACATATACGATATGCCCAAATCCGGACCGATGACTAGTTCTATGGGTATGGACCATCCTGACTGTAAACATAATTATAAAAATTAATTAAAAAATGATAAACTTAGATAAGTCAACTTCGACAACAATCTCATTATAATTACATAGCAATATTAACTTACTCCTAGAGAGCATTTGAATTTTTCGTGATCGTATCGATAAACGTTTCTGAGCAGCTCGAGAAATTTAAACATACATTCTTTCTCGGACAACTGAGCAACTTTTTTAAACTGCTGTTGAATTAGCTTCCTTAAAGTTTTGGTTTTAATATTATCTAAAATATTTCTAGGAAGGAACTGCAGTAATCCGATCTATGAAAAATAAAACATCGTTTTCGGTACTACAAAAATGTATCTACAACAAGATCGTAATAATACGTGGACACAAATGTGCACTAATGGCAGTGAATCATCTGCTAAGTAAAGTAAGGTAATTTTTGCACTGACCTCTTTTTCTAAATATTCTAAATTGGATTTTTTATCAAGAGCGATCTGAGGCATATCCTTGAAATAGAATCGTATTCCAAGACAGCATAACTGTACGGCCATATCTTGATCTATTCTCGTACCGGCGTCACTACTCAGGTAATCATTGCGAATCTGTAGAAATTTGATTTTAACACAATATTAAAGTTTAATGGAGAGACAGATGCGTAGATAGAGAATCTCGTAATAAAAATACACTCACTTGATCGTAATAAAAGTAAAATGTGCATCTGTCTTTTTCGTATAGATCGTTCAAATCCTGAGGAACGTATCGTACTTTTAATTGGTACTTCCATTCTGACATCGGATGTATTTGATCGTATTTTTCGTACACCTGAATCAGTAAAATTATAATTCAATGTATTTGTTAGTGTTGATGTTAATGATGATATTTGATAAAAATGAAAAAATGAAAATAAATAAAAAATTAATAATGTAATTGACCGTGATGCGTGTTGCGAAACCGTGACTCGCAGCGGTACTTGGAGTATTGCGTTTTTAAAAATTGCATAGCTAACTTCCTGTGCATTTACATTACACATTTCATTTATTTTATTTTATTTCATTTTAATTTTCATGAAATAATTAGTTCTTTCTATTGTATTTCATTTGAAAGAAGAGCTGCGATACAGCTTTTGAGTACTCTTAAATACATCAGCTATTATAAGGATTGCATAGTAAAGGTACTGTAATGTAATTTTTCAGCGTTAAGGAATAAAATAAAAAAGACAATATTGAGAATTATTTTCAGCGATGTGATTAGAGCATATTGCAAATATTTTTAACAAAGAATCAAGAACCAAAAACGTAGAAAACATGCGGTTTTAGAGAACAACGACGAAAAAAGAATAACAAATTGAATAATTGAAAAACGAGAAGAATGAAAGCAACTTTATCATTTTTTAAGAACAAGAAACAACTTCGAAAATTCATTTGAAAGATCAAGAACGAGAACATACGTCTTTCAACCATTGTTTTTTTTATTTTTATTTCAGCAGGTATTTCTTCAATTTGTTGTAATTTGAGCAAAAATTTGAGAGCTGAATTGAAGAGCAAAAACCAACAAGAACGAGAACAGAGAACCAAACAAAACCAAAATTGCAAGAACGGAACAATAACGAGAACGAAGAACGCGTTCGAACGCATTTTTCATGAGAACGACCACGTCCTCAAGAACGAGAATGGACAACTTCAGATTCTTGAAGATTTATGAAAAAACAAAGTCGAATGTTTCAAAAGAACGAGAATAGGAGCGAGAATGCATAAATTTTCTTACGTTCTTCGTTCTTCAGTTCATTTTTTTGTAATGTATTTGCAACAATTTTGCCTGCCTAAAACCAATTTTTATTT
>FIZR01019787.1:0-11412 GCA_900060175.1 Ferrisia virgata | reverse complement strand
ACATTATAGCAATTTAGTAATAGTTTCTGGTATACGTGTTGAAATGCTTTAACACGCGAATTTTTTCAGAATTTTCACATTTCTCGTTGCCAAACTGTTATGTATTGATTCTATTTCATAATTAATAAGCACATGTACAGCAATAAAAAATAAACATTAGGCGGGTTTTACACTATCTTACTTATGACTTATTTAGGTAGGGTTTACACTAATCTATATATATATACTATAATACCCCGCCATATAAAATGAAGTATGGGGGGAGGGGGTAAGAGCTGTGTGTTTCCAAAGTTGGGTGATTTTTGAAAACAACACTAGGCTATTACAGTCTATCGACCAACGGTGGTTGGGGGAAGGGAATGCCAGCAAAATCCGTTTTGCAATCTTAGAGAACCCTTAAGACAATTTTTTAGCCATGTCAGATATTTATTTTTATCCCCCCCCCCAACACTAAAATCATTTATTCTGCTCGATACTGACCAAAATCACTCCAATTCGGCCAATCGACTACGTTTAGCGACGTTTTAGATTATGACCTTGGGTCAAAATTCCGTTTTGCCCCATTCTGGGGGAGAGGATGCTGAAGGGTCAAAAGGGCAAAAATTATTCCTTTCTAGTCAATCGATAGAAGATTCAAAGTTGTATGACATATCCAAAAATAAACCTCCTAGGTCACTTAGGAGGGGAGATATGAGGGGTTTTCACCTCTTTGACCTTGAAAAAGGGCTGTTCCTCCCCTACCTCGCCACAAAAATGAGCCATGAAGTTGACATTTTGTGGGTGAGTTCCATTGTACCCCGTCATAACCACTGAAATGTGATTTTTTGGTCAGGTTTTCCTATTTTTTGAGTTTTTTTGAGTTTGTTCCTCGCGTAACTGTTTTTCAAATAGAGCTGCGAAACTGAAATATGGTACGTACATTTAGTACGGACTCTAGATGTGCCGTTTGAGGGTCTCAAATTCCCAGACCCATTACACCTCCTCATAGCACGGAACTTGAAATTAAGTACATACATTTAGTAGGGACCGTTGATGTGCCTTTTGGGATCCCGACTTTTCAGCCTTATTGCCCCCCTCACAACTCCAAATATGTGGTTTTTCGGTCATTTTTTCTTATTTTTTGAGTTTGTTTTTCGCATAACTCCCCTCCAAATTTATCTATGAAGTTGAAATTAGATATGCACAGTCAGTAATGGCCCTAGATATGTTTTTTGGGGGTTTCGACTTTTTAACTCCATTGAACCCTTCCTACCCTCAATTCTCATTATTGTAATATGTTACGACAATCCGACTAAAAATGCATCGACATTTTTTTTGTTTTTCCATTTTTGAAAAAATTTAAAAAAAAAATTGTTTTTTGATTTCTTGCAAATTTCTGAACTTGAAGTGAGTTTTGCAAGTTTGAAAAATTGAGGCAAGTGGCTGAAATTTTTACCTTATTTTTTTGAGGTTATTTCGCAACTATTGTGACCTCACCGTTTGCAGATATTCAGGAAAAAATTGAATTCGGCTCATCCTAGTACGTACTTACCTTTCTAAGATATTGTGGAATTCATATGGTTTAATATAGGGATTCGGTTTTGGTCAAATCATAGGCCAAATTTTGGTTTAAATCCTAAAACTTGAATACTCGTAAAGGCTCAAATTACAGCAATCCTTATGAATCGTGGCAGTAGGCTGAAAGGGGAAGATAGGATACCCACAACTACCTCAATATAAAGCAAGTATCACTCAAATTACATCATAAGCTTTCCCTCAAGTATTACCCTTGGGTAAAAATTGTACAGAATTATTCAAAGAGCATTATTTAGAAACATTTCAACACCGTGGAAAAAAGAAAAGAATAAAATAAGCATATCGGACCAGACGATGGTAGTAGTCAGGGTTTCCCTTCGAAAAACGTAGTAAAATATTCCCTGTTGGTTTGTTTGTTTACAATTTTCGAGATGAACTGAAGATGATATGTGTGATATAAATTTAATCTCTCTAGTTCGACCGTTACACGAGATTTATTTATCATCATGGCTTCATTGGTCGTATGTACGTTCCTACGTTCTATTGTCGATTAACAAAACCAAAGTATAAATGAGATTCATGTTGAATTTAATAGGCTTATCAAATGGGCAATGCTAGATAAAACAATTACAATCAATATAGTTATATAGTCAATGAGATGTGTAAATTTGATGAGTTCGTTATAAAATTGAAATACTTACACTTACATCGCTCAAAGCTTATACATTATTAAGTAGTAAAAACGAATAATTTATAATGCGCATAAATTAATTTTTAAGTGCATATGCTTGCTCTAGGTAATTAAGTATGCATGTTAATAAATATGGAGTGCACTAGTAATTCCATCCTGTAGGTAAAGATTTCCAAAATTTGTATCTCTGATTAAATATTTGCTTTTTCATTTTCATAGATTCGCTTTTAATGTGCAAATATTGGAGATTGTTTTTGGTCGCAGCTTTCCATGTTTTCTTATTCTGACGCCCATTAGGATCTCTGCAATTACGTAAAATATTGAACAGGTATGTATTAACCATAATAATGATTTTTTCACATAGTTCTTAACTTAGGTATATGAAATTGAAGTACATTGGTAGCTTATTCCACGTTAAAACAACCCAAAAGGTAATTTTTGTCCTTCGATTTCACTCAACATTTTTTTGCGAGCTCCTCTCGATGATCTAGTGGTAAAATCACCGTCATTTCGGCGTTAGTCTTTCAACGGATGGGAGATAACCCTTACAATTTTCGAACAATCGCGATATTTAGTGAAACAGCTCGAATTGGAAGGCTTATATTTCGAGATTGGTTATAATAAAGAGAAATCTATTTGCGCGGTTTTGTAGGTAATCCAAACGAGGTTCAAAATTTCGAAAGTTCAACTTTTCATGACATGCACAAAGGTTGAAAGTTACCATTTCAAAATCTTTAAAAACAACCACGAAAAGATCTTTTTAATATATGTTTTTTGAACCAATCAATTTTGAAAGTAGAATCTCCACACCTGGGGGGGGGGGCACAAGGGTGCTCAATTTTGGTCAGAAATCTAAAAAATTGGAAAAAGTGGAGTGGCATATCGATTTCTACTAAATCAAGAACGCTGAATTTTATAATTGGCTTATTTTTTTGATCCGATCACTTTAGACGCCCTCACCAGTCCCCTTGATAAGGTTAAAATTCAAAAAAAAAAGTGTAAAAAAAGAATTAACATATCGATTGTTACTAATTTCAGGTCGCTGACCTTGAAAAGTCATTTATTTTTAGAATCTATTCTCTGAGTGACTCCCTAGTTATCATCAAAGTAGGCAAATATTGAAAAATGATTAAACCAGCGTGTAGAATATCAATTCTTTCTAATTCGACACCGCTGAGATCGAATATTAACATGATTTCTCAATCAGATTCCTTCGTACTCACGTTTTTCAAATTTTCGGTTTGAAGTGCAGGTTGGTGGATTACGTGTTTTTGTTGGTTTTGATTTTTCTGAGCATGTTGCGCTCAATTTCGGAACCCCAAAAAAATATAATGTGGTAGATGACCACCTACTAAAGATAATAAAAAAATTTGGAGCAATGAGTCCCCACAAAATGAAAAAAAAAAATGAAAATTTCAACGCAAAAAAAAATTGGGAAAATGTGAACCGAAAACTTTCAAAAAATTCTTATTCATAGTACTCAGCAAGGAGTATAATCTGTAAAAATTTCAAAATTTTTTACCATCCTTTTCCAGAGATATCGCGTGTTGAAATTGCGACATTTGGTGAACGATAATTCCGGAAGGGGTTGGTGTAATGAGTCAAAAATTTGTTTTGGGATGTTTTTAGACCATAAGTAATATGTTAGCTCAATTTTGAGCGAGTTTGGGTCAAAGGCCATTTTTGATCCTTATTAGGAAAGGTTATTTTGAACGCGATATAAAAATATTGGCAAAGTTTCGAAAATTTTGTTCACTTTGTATTTTGCCCCCATTCCCCTTCATTGAGACATATATGGAAACGGAACCATCAGGTCAAATTATCTAGACATGTTTCAATATCCAATTCATAATTTTAGAAATTCAGTGAATCTTTGATTTTTTGCCACCTCGCTCCCTTCTCTCCCTTCTCCTATGGGTCAAATATATAAATTGAAGTCATATCAACACAGATTTCGAAACCACTGGTTCAAATTACCTATATTCTGACACCGCTAGATTTGTTCGTGTACAAATTTGAAGGAGAGGGTGCAGAGAGCCTAAAATCGTAGAAAAAAAATAATAATTTGTCTTCGAGTCTATCTATAAGAAATCAAAGGATGTAAATATGCAGCATGTCCAAAAAACAGCCTCCTGCGTAAGTTGGGAGGGAAGATATGGGAACATTTGTCATTTTTTACCTAGAAATACACGAGTCAATTCCACGTGTATCGGCTTCTAAAAATTAAGCCAGGAAGTTGTTGTTTGGCATGTTTATTAAGTAGGGGCCCCAAATGTACCTTTTGGAGATTTCGGCTCTTCAGCTCCATTTCAACTCCTTATAAAGACGACTTTTACAGTTTTTCGAACTTGTCACCCGTTGACATATCTCTCTTTAAAGTTAAACTTGAAGATTGAAGGTAGCTTACCCGGAAATGGCAAAATTAGTCCAGAAATTCAATAAAGTTTTCGATACTTTTTTATCCAATTGGGTAAATTTACTTTCCAAGTTTTTATTTCGAAACAGCATTGGAAGCTCGTCGGCATGACAGGGTCCTATGTTAAAAAAAAAAATGTACAAATCGAGTTACGTAATAACAGTGGCAACAATCGAGTACCAGCAAAGGCACTTACCTAGATTTACCGTCAAATTTAACCAATTTTGACACGAAAATGAACCTCTATAATCGTACAAGTATAAGAACTGCGTTTCAGACTTGGATCGTACTGTTCTCGCAAATGGGTACATAAACATCGCATCAGTTAACATCTGCAAATTAACAAGGTGATTTATATTAAGTATTTTTGTGCGTAGGATTGGTAATTCTAGATAAAATGTCAATGACTGTGTTACATTTGTGAAGTTCAGCGCAGTATCGAGAGTTATATTTTGGGTGCCAAAATAGAAGTCGATTATTTTCTGCGTTATATTATCGATGGTTTCTGGTTTTACTGTATCGGCGTACTGATCTATAAGTGGTAATATGTGTTTTCTATTCGAATTCACCGTCTCCAATAATGTTTTATTTTTTAAATATGCTGTGAAGCAATTACTCGATATCAGTATTTTGATATTCAGTAGGCAGGGCATGTCATTTCCACAGTACCCAGTACATTATAAGTAAAGTACACAGATACACTTACGTAATGCAAACAACACTCCCTCGCCGCGATTGATCCCGTATATCCACGGCACTTTAGTTTCATAAGTGTCTTTGGAAGGTTTCCGAGGTAAGAATGGCTGGTTTTTAACATTTGTTTCAGTTATGGATTTAAATACGATACCAGTTGGAAAAAGATTCTGAAATGTATCAATGAATTTATATCAAGTATATGAATGTACTTCTGCAGTTCTATTTTACGTATCTAGTCTCTATGTAAAATGTGATACATATTTTTTCAGGATTTTTAAAATAAGGGACCATCTTGTAAAACTCAAAAATCCATTTTTCCTCAATTTTTTTCGCCATTTTTGGGAGAAAATTTTTTTTTCAATAACCCATGCCAAAATACCTTACGCAGCTCGTCCGATTTCCACTTCGTTTCGTTCATTTTTCATAGTTTTGTAATTTCGATGAAAATAAGTAAAGTACAAAGCTAAAAAATTGAAAATTGTACTTTTTTCACATCTGAATTATTACATACACACAAAAAAAAACAGCGACAGATTCGTGTTCAGTAGCCTCAAATTATCCCTATAAACACAAGTCGCGCGATACAAGCATTCAAATTTCAAAAATTCATTAAAAATGCAAAACATTAATTAAATATTTTGAATAATAGCTGAACTTTCACGTAAAATTTGAAAAAAATGATTAAAAATCATCGAAGGTTGGGTTAAAATTAGACAAAAATGGATCATAGATGCCGAAAATGTTGAAAAATTGGTTAAAAAAATTAATAAATAAGAGTTGAAAATGCAGAAAATCGACCTGTAATACGAGAAAAATCGTTGAAAATGAGTAGAAAGTAGGTAAAAACTTGAAAAAACGGGTGAAAAGTAGAGAAAATTGAAAATTGAGCTAAAATATGAGAAAAATCGTTGAAAAGGCCATTGAAAATTGGATAAAAATTTCATAAAAAAGTGGAAAAGTCAACAAAAAGCCACGAAAAATGTTGGAAAAAGCAGTGAAAATTGACCTAAAATATGAAAAAAATCAGTAAAAGTTATCAAAATTTACAAAAAAATGTTGGAAAATTGATGAAAAGTGACAAAAAATCGTTAAAAATCATTGAAAATTGAGCAAAAGTTTGTCAAAATACAGTCAAAATTCAGATTTTTCGCTATTTTTAATCAATTTTCTGTATTTTAACCCATTTTAATTAACTTTTATACGTAATCTTGGGTAATTTTACTGATTTTTTTCAAGTTTTTGGTCCATTTTCACATATTTTTGATTTATTTTCGATGACTGTTAGTGTTTTTTTCTTGTTTTAGGTCGTGTTTTACGTATTTTTCAACATTTTTCGTTGATTTTCTTGATTAATTTGTTGGCCTGTTCACTCAATTTTGTCTAATTTTTACTCAATTTTGAATGGGTTTTAATTATTATTTCAATCTTTTTGGTCAATTTTCACACGATTTTTAACATTTTCTCAGGATGTTTGATTCGTTTTCGATGACTTTTAGTGTTTTTTTTCATGTTTTAGGTCAATTTTTACGTATTTTTCACATTTTCTTGATTTTTTTTTATTAATTTGTTTACCTGTTCACTCAATTTTGTCTAATTTTTACTCAATTTTGAACGATGTTTAGTGATTATTTTAATATTTTTGGTCAATTTTCACTGCTCAAATTTGGTAGAAGGGATGCTGAGGGGCTAAAATCACAAAATCGTACATTTTGAAGCTAATCAATAGACAATACGAAGTCGTTTAACATGTCCATAAATCAACCCTTCTAGGTAAATTAGGAGGGAAGATATGAGGGCTCCCCTCTTTTTGTCCTTGAAATAGGGCTATCTCTCCAAATTGAGCCAGGAAGTTGAAATTTGGTATGTAGATTTAGTAGGAATCTTGGACATGCTTTTTGATGGTGTCGACTTTTTAGCCCCATTCCGCCTCCTCTCGCTTTTATTTTTTTAAAGTTTGTTTCCACTGTTCAGAATTTTCAGAATTTTTCAGCTGTAAAATGACACTTCGAATGATTTTTTTTCGTAAATTTACATCCTGAATACGTAAAATGAGCCATTGATGGGCATTTTTATCATGTTTTTACTCCGGTGTAGTTTTATAAGGGTATTTTACAAATCGCACCATTCAACTGTAGGGATATCGCAAGAGCCTGATGAAAAGACTTACAACTGATACCAACCGTGAAACTGCCATACAAAGCGTACAACTCGTTCATTGGTATACGCTGCAAACATGTCAAAATTTCTGATACATTTTCACGAAAACAATTGGCAGCGACTAAGAAAGACGTAGATATCGCTTCACCGAATTCAGTTGTCTTAAAATTTGCCCACACCGGAAATGCGCTACCGCTTTGCACAATAGCTTTTTGAAACAGTCCTAAAATGAATGATTTTTTTGATAATATTGTTTTTAAATTACGTTCAGGGTTTCAGTTAATTTTTATACACCTTTGCTTAGCGGCGAAAACATATGTAAATGAACTGAGGCGGCGCCAGCACTTTCTCCGAGCAACGTCACATTATTAGGATCGCCGCCAAACCTGGCTATATTCTCTTTAACCCATCGTAACGCCAACGATTGATCTTTAAGTCCGAAATTACCGCTTATTTGATCGTTATTCAATCCAAAAAAGCCTAGGTGTGTTGGTACGAAATTATATTCGTCTATTTTTTTGTGTACATATACTCATCCGATGCATAAGGAATGGGTAAAATCTTACCCAATATTCCCATTCGATAATTCAACGTCACCAAAATAATATCTTTATCCATGAAGTATTCGGGATTGTAATCGATTGCATCCCCGGAGCAAAATGCTCCTCCATGAACGCCGACTATTATCGGTGTTTTGCCATCAGGATTAAACAAGTCCTGTGAAGGTATGACTAATTGTAAGCAGGTAATTGTTATCATCGATGTTTCATTTTTTTCGAATAAATCTTTAATTATTTATTAATTATTGATACGAATTGTTCGCTTACATTCGGCACATATACGTTCAAATAGAGGCAATCTTCTTGACCTTGGAACGAACTACTCGATCGAAATGAGCTGCCAAATTGTACACATTTAGGTGACGGTTTAGAGCAATCTTTAATTCCTGTCCAAGGTTTGACCGGTACAGGTACCTTGATGTAGAATAAAATTACATTTAGTTAAATTTTATATGACTCGATAAAAAAAAAAAAAAAACAAAAAAAAAATTGAAATCACCTTGAATCGTAGCTCTCCAACAGGCGGTTCTGCGAATGGAATGGCTTGAAATGACTGAAATAAACGGCCATTTTTCGACAATCCGACAGTTCCGTTGATACTTCCTTCGTTTAATTTTACTAGATCACAATTTACGTATATAAACGTTGATAAAATTATGCCCAAAGTCAATATTGTGGGCCAATTCATCTTTGTATAAATTTTGTATTTGTATTTGTAAACTCACGTACAACTCGATTGATTATCATATCATCGCACTACTAATAAAGCATTATCATTCTTTAAATGTACATGTAAAATTATTACGAGTTTCTTTTTTTTTTTTTTTATCGGAGGTTATCCAATGATCCGTGCAATGAAAATATTGCCAAAGTAGATGTAATCGTGTGTTCTAAAAATGTAGACTCGCTGAATGGTATTTTTTACCTATTACTTAGGTTGATAATAATGGTTATAATAATGATAACGGTGTGGTGTATGGTTTATTTAATAAATCTAATGCCCGATCAAGTAAAAAACGATTTAAAAAAAAAGGCCACCATGTGATTTATACTTAATTATGAGTACAACTTATTCTAGGCGAATTTTCTTCCTAAAGGTAGAGATTCCCAAAAATCGTGTCTTTCTTTGAGGAAGTTTTTTTCCATAATCGGGGAATCGTTTTTAATATGTAAATATTCGATATTATCAGTTTCCATCGGTTTCCATACTTTTTCTGTAAAGTGTCCGTTAGGATCGCTGTAAAAAATATTCGGTCTTCATACTTCGTTCATAGATGAACTTATTTTATCTTATTTTATCTTTAATAACTGATAAAGGATTAGTTATGGGGTAATGTGTGCACGACAGAGTTTATTGTGGTCGTGTAGTTTACGAAGGTTTGATATACATGGTGTTTTTTTAGCCGGATTTTCTATGTCATATCGTCAATGAAAACCAGGCTATTATGGACTATCGACATATGGCGCACAGTAGGACCGGAAAAAATTTAGCTAGCCAAAATTCAAAAAATAAAGGTTCTCAAAATACGAAAATGATTTGCTGATGACGTTTTGTTGCTATACAAAAACGACCTAAGTTCAGCGGTTTTACCATGAACCGGTTGTAAGACTTTATCTGTGTTTTTCGAACACGTGTTGTTGTTATTGTGTGTAGTTGATAAAGTTTAACGTTCTTCTTTCCAATATATTTTCAGCCTGATTTTCTATGTTATGTTGTCATTGAAAACCAGGATATTACAGTCTATCGACCAACGGCGGGTGTGGGAGGGGAAAATACCAACAAAATCCATTTTGGGGTGCTAGAAGATCGTAAAGACAACTCTTGGCCTTGTCAGATATGTATTTTTATTTTATCTTATTTTTCTCCCGAACATTAAAATAATTTACTTTGCTCGATACTGACCAAAATCGCCCCAAATCTGTCAATCAACTCAGTTTGGCGGCGGATTAGGTATATATGAGTACAGATGACCTTAGGTCAAAATTCAGGCGTGTCCCAATTTGGGGGAGGGGGTACTGAGGGTACAAAAGACCAAAAATTGTTCCTTTGTAAGTCAATCGATAGTGAATCCAAAGTTGTATATCAAATCCAAAAATCAAACTCCTAGGTCAATTAGGAGGGGAGATGAATGACGGATTTTCCCCTTTTTGACCTAGAAAAAGAGCTGTTCCTCCCCCCTCTCCCCACCAAATTGAGCTACGAGGTTCAAATTTGGTATGTACATTCAGCAGGAAGCACCGTTGCGCAACCTCATAGCCCCAGAAATGTGATTTTTTTTGTCAGGTTTTCTCATTTTCTGAGCTTTTTCAGTTTCTTCCTCGCGTAATTCCTTTTCGAACTAAGCTAGCAACTTGAAATCAAGTATGTATGTGCCTTTTGGGAGTCTCGACTTTTCAGCTCCATTGCACGCCCTCACAGCTCTGGATATATGCTTTTGTTGGTCGATTTTTCTAATTTTTAATGTTTGTTCCTCGCATAACACCCCTTCAAATTGGGCTAGGAAGTTGAAGAACCCTAAATGTGCCTTTTGGCGGTCTTGACTTTTTAGCTCCATTGAGCCTTTCCTACCCTGTAATATGTCACGAAATTTTTCTCTCTTTTTTTGAAGGCAAATTGCTTTCTTTTAGAGGAGGTCTCAATAGTATAACACGCTTACTCGTAAGTTGCAAAATCGATCCAAAACTTCAATAATTTGGCAGATACTTGTCTATCTTGCTGAGTCCAAATCTTTTCAAATTCTTCGTTGCGGAATATCAGGGGCATCTCATCAGAATGACCAGCGCCTATGCAATAATTCGCACATTAAAATTTAGTCGCATTTTCCCATTCAAATAAGCGAGTATGTTTAGATATATCCTTGCCTAGATCGAGGTTCAGGCCGGCCTTACGTGATGATAAATTCGATCCTCGGTAATCGAAATAATACACATATCTTCGACCATGGCTGGTCAGTAATGTCCTAACCAACGGATAAGTAAACAATGAATCGGTCAGCATCTGAACAATATAAGCAAATGAGGAATACAGAATGAAACATGAACCAATCAGTATAATATGTATCGGGTGTTTCGCATTAACCTCTCTTCCCTTATACCAATGATACGTCAATTCATGAGACTTACATGTATAATGGCTGGCGTACTTAAAAAATCGAAGGGGCTGAGATATGCTATTTTCAAAATTTCGTTTTCGCCTAAACTGGCCGCTAACGATGAAAATTTGCTGTTTGCTTCAAAACACAGTGTATACTTCCAAGTGTGTATTGTATAAAAATCAAGAGTGGGGTTGAAGTGGTTCGTAAAATATAACAGAATAAATACAAAAAAAAAAAAAAAAAAAAAAAAAAATTAAAAATTTTTAATTTTTTTTTTTTTTT
>FIZR01019784.1:0-16331 GCA_900060175.1 Ferrisia virgata | reverse complement strand
AGGTAATCAATTACTCGAGCATGAAAGTCAAATACGTATATACGAAAAAAAAAAAAAAAAAGAAGAAGAAGAAAAAAAAGAAGAAGAAGCGGCTGGCAGCACGACGATTCGACGACGACGCGATGCCTATGCGATGTACTCGTGCCGCCGAGCTAAATAGGTACTCGGAATGCGGACAAATGTTTACGCAACAGATGTTTTCCAGATAAGAAGAGAGGAGTGCGTGTGTGCACGAGTATTTCATCTCCGATATGGTTACCTAGACCTACACTACTTACGGTGCCTTCTTAAATACGTGTAATTTCTCTATAATAATAACATCGCATCGCAAGAGCTCGGGGCCCATTCTCCCTCGTTATACGGTAGGCAGTGGTGCGCCAGAGACGAGATTTTTACGTACAGTACGTCCTAGGTACTAAGTATGCGTCGATCGAGAGCACATCACCGCACACGGGATGAGAAGCCCACCATCAGCACAGCACAGCACCATCAACAACCACCACCTTTAGCAGCGGTTAATTTGCACCGGGCGCCAACCAACACCCCCACTTCCACCGACCGGTGTCTTAATTATTTGCAAAACTACCGTAGCTTTACTGTATAGGTCCTGCTAGGTACATTACACTCTCGGCTCACTGATTGTAGTATACGTCAACGGGTGGGGGGGACAGGGAGGAGATGATATGAACGCCATCTAGATCGAATCTAACGATCATTCGCGTTTTAGTGTACCGTAGTTCGTGTAGAGACCGCTATAGAGTGGTAAACCGGTTGGTTTTTCGTTCACGTGGTTTTCTTATGGTAACTGCTATTCTTGGGCAGACGAGTAGGCGGAATCCCTTTGATGTAAAAATATCCTCGTCTCGCGAACTATATAGGCTACACGGACGCGACGGTACGGAGATGGATGCAGCATCGACTTGCATAGCTTGGTGTCTTCGTTTGGCTCTTATTCATTTATTTTCTCGTAAACAGAGGCGCGAATTTCTCGCGTTTTTAGAATTTCAAATATTCGCCGAACTGTGTGATCCTTTTCTCGATACGCTTGTCGTTGTTGTTGTTCTATGCAGTTGATCTCATCCGAGACCACAAAGTAGATCGGCTGCGCAGGTCTACGTACTACATACACGTACTCGGGTTGATTATTTTTCACCACCGGCGACGTGACTTCGGCGCAACTATAAAGATTATCGAATAGTTTCCAATTGTGATGAGAACAGCCATCGAGCACCGCATCGTCGTCCTAGTCATCCAGCGGTATTCGCGCCTTTCTTATAAAAACACAATCGCGTATTTTCCACCTACATTGGTATATGGTAGGTTCCGTGTATTAATTTAATGATGGATCTGTCAGAAAATCTACCACGTAGCCAAGACTACCCCAACCATATCGGTATGATTTTGGAATTTTACTTGGGCAGCTTTCGAAACAGGTCCGATGTTATAAATGGCTACCACCCTTCTTCCTCGCAACCCTTCAAATATTCGTGAAATGCCTCTATGCTAGGAATTTTCAAATAAACCATCGGATATTGTCGGATAATTGTCCCCCATCCCTCTCCCATATCGGAATTTTTCAGCCCACAAGGAGACAGTGGGAAGTGAAGAGAAAAAAAATTTCAAAACCGACAAATACTTTTTACCAAAACCAACATTCAATTTGTTCGAGGTGTGGATCATGCTCAAAAATGCAAAATACCTTCAACAATCTTTTTTCAGGGTTTTAATTATAAACAAAATTGTTCGACTTGAAATTCGGTGTAACAAAATGTGGTCAAAATTTCGATAAAGGCAAACGTACATGTTTATACTCAAAATATTCAAAAAATCCAATACATTAAACCTGATTTTTCTGCCATATTGTCAATGGAAACCAGGCTAGTATAGACTATGAACCTATTGCGAATGCAGGGAAGCATCATTTAAACCCATTTTGGAGTTCTAGAAAACCATCAAGACCAATTTTAGCCATGTTTGATATTTATTCTTATTTATTTTTAGCCTAATTTTCTATGTGTCCATATTGTCAATGAAAACCAGGCTATTATGATCTGTCGACTTCCTGTAGATGAGGGAGGGGGGTATCAAAGAAATCCATTCTGAGATCCTAGAAGACCATTGAGACCATCTACGTCAGATACTTATTTCGTTTATTAATTCATCCCCCCCCCCCAAACAAAAAATTATTTGCTCATCTCAACACCGACCAAACTACATTAGCAGTGAATTTGATGTTTTTGGGTTGGAATGATTACCAGTAAAAATTCAGTAATACCCAAATTCGGGGGAGAGGTGCTGAGAGACTAAAATGGTGAAATTTGTTCGTTTCTAAACCGATCAATTAAGGATCAAAAGTTGTAAAATTTATCTAAAAATCCGACTCCCAGATCAATAAGGTGAGGAGATAAGAGAGAATTCCCGTTTTCGACTTGACTTTGAAAAAGACTATCACATGTATATCCCCTCCCCGCCATACTATTAAGGGATTGAAAATCAGGCATATAAATTACGTAGGGGTAGCAGCTGTAATTTTTAGAAGTTTCGGCTTTTCAGTTCCCAGGCACCGCCTCACAAGCCTATAAAAGTGGGTTTTTGGTCGTTTTTCCATATTTTTATGAGTTTGCCTTACGCAGATATCCCTCCAAATTGAGCTTAAAGGTTCGAACTTGCCTTTTGCGGATTTCAACTTTTCAGCCCCCCTTGCACCCCTCCACAAATCCGAAAAAATGGTTTTTTGATCTATTTTTGTCATTTTTTGAGTTTGTCCCTAGCGTCACTCACCTTCAAGTCGAGCTCAAAAGTTTAAATTTGGTATGTAGATTAAGTAGTTGTCCTAAATGTATCCCAATATCTTTTTTTCTTACTCACCCCCCTCCCCCGAAAAAAAAAACTAAAAATCATTTGCTCTTGTCGATACCAACTAAAATCAAATAAATTTGGACAGTAGGCTTGAATTGGTTGCAAATTTAGTATTTTCGAGTGGAGATGGCCATGGTTCAAAATTCAAATTATACTCAAATAGGGGGGGGGGTTGCTGTGAGATTAAAACGACAAAAATGGTTCATTTTAAACCAATCAATATAAAATCAAAAGTAGCATCGCATCAGAAAAAATTACATTTTACGTAATGGGGGGGGGGGGGTTTCGCTCCAAAAAAATTCCATTTTACGAAATGGGGGGGGGGGATTTCGCTCCGTTTTGACCTCAAGAAAAGGGTGTCCCGCGTATATATCTTCTCCAAATTTTGGCACGGGGTTGAAATTTTATAGGAGCCCTATATGTGGAGTTTAGAAATTTCGACATTTCAGCTCCATTGTCCCCCCCCCGCCCCATCTCTCACAGCTCCGAAAATGGTAGTGTTTAGAGAAGTTTTTTCCATTTTGTGAGTTTGCTTTTTCTATACCTCCCTTCCAAATTAAGCAGAGGGATTAAACTCCAGTACATTGATTTAGTATGAATCCGTCGGGAGATTTTTAATTTTCAGTCTCACTAAACCTGCTCCTTCCCCTCGCAGCATCTAAAAGGTAGTTTTTAGGTAGGTTAGGGGAGGTTAAAATTAATTATGTGGATAACTTCGGATCAAAATTCGATTATCTTCAAATTTAGGGGGTTAGGGTGCTAAAAGGCAATAATTGCAAAAATGGTACTTTTCTTTAACCTGTCGATGAAGAATCAAAAAGTAAATCTCCAACATCAATTAGACGGAAAGATAAGCGGGGGGAGGGGGGTGTCTTCAACTTTCTAATCCTGACAAATTACGGTTCCTCGCATAACCCTACACGAAATTGACCTATGTGGCTGAAATTTGTCATGCAGATTCGGCAGGTAACATACCCTAGATGTGTTTCTTGTTGGTTTCAAATTTTCGGCCCTTTCTAACCTCCTCACGGCCCCAAATGAGTAGTTTTTTGAGCAGTTGCGACATTTTTCGAGTTTAGCACGAACCTATGACCTCTCTAAGATTGAAATTTGGCATGCAGATTTAGTATGCGATTTTTGGGAGTTGACAGAGACGGCGAAGCTTATACTTGAACAAAATCTATCTGATATCATGGTCTTTTTCAGAAATGAATGTTCGGATTATACGATGACGACACCGACTTTGCGTACGTCAGTTCATCATATGGGGGAGGGGGGAGGGCTGCAAAGCTCAAATATGTGCTCGGAGAATTAGACGTCTTACAGGAATGTGGTTTTATTTTCATCTAACTCGAGTAGTAAATTCACAAGTTACAAAAGTGGCTCATTAGTACTAACTTTTTTGAAAATTTTCCCTATAACATTTAGAAAAATCAATCCTCAAACGAGTAAGTATTGTTTGTTTTTTTTTTGAAGATTTTGAGCATAATCGGGTAAGTCTTGGATCAAATTTTCTCACTAAGAATTTCACGCCGAATATGCGCAGTTTTGCAAATAAACGTAAAAAAGAATTTTGAAAATGATTTTTAACACTCAAGAGTTTAAAAAAAAAATGTCAGCAGGTCTCTTGGGTACACAGCTTTATCGGTTTGAAAATTCCTTTTGTTTTCTCACCTCCCCTTAAGGGTTGGAAAATTTAAAAAAAAATCAATATAATACATTCGCATGAATTTCAAAATTTTTTCGCCGAAAAATCTTACGTCCACATTGTCGTAAAGGTAGTACGCGGAAGGGGGAGGTTTTTGTCCTCGGAATTATCTTTCAGGGTCACCTAGATAATTTATCTTAAAATTGCAGAGCGAAAGCATTTCACTATTCTAAATGAGGCGTACCTTATAATCCAGGTAAGTATATACTTTTGGCTAAACAAATATTCTCGACCATAAAGACGAGAAAATACCCAAACACACGTACAAAACTACATCACACATCATGAAAAAAAAAAAAAAAAAAAAAAAAAAAGCATTCATCTACAATACATACAAACACAAGCACCAACACACACACGCAACCTGATTGACGAATATGTCATCTCATCGTATAATGAATGAATCAAGAAGTTATAACGATTTTTCATCCTCACGTAAGTAAATAATAAATACAGGTGACAAATATCAGGCAAATATTCAACGCTTTTGTTGAACTTGGCAAACTTGTAAAATAAACAATACTCGCTGTTCAATTCACCAAATGATAGTTTTTAAAAAGATGAAAAAAAAAAAAAAAAAAAACCAAACGTAAGATAAGTATCTACGTGCTAATATACGATACAACAAGTTTTCAATACAAAAAGCCCTAAAGCAAAAACTCTCGAGTACAATAACCAATTCGTAGTACTATACACCTGAAGTTTATAAATGTTGGGAATTCTTCACCTCAAAGTGTTCATTTTGAACCATCAAAGAGTGACAAAGAGAAACACATAAACTCACACGACCTGAAAAAAAAAAAAAAAGGAAAAAAAAAAGGAAAAATCATACGTGACTTTTTCGGCAAAGTAGTTCTCATAATACACACATCAGTGCATATACATAGAGGTAAAAAAAAAAATCGAACAATATAATAGCCACTGAAAATTTCTTTACAAAATGCGCCTATACCTAGGTGCTATATGAAGGTACAAAAATAACACTCTTAAATCGATGAAATAAGAGATAGACCAACATAAAGAGAGGTATAGAAAAAAAAAAAGCAAACGGTTCTTCTGTTTTGAAACAACGTAATAATGACTTTTTCTCATACAATGAATCAGGTGGTTACTTATACCGTACCCCCAATGGAGTTAGGTGAAATTATTTTTAATCTTTAGTAATCTTTCCCGTTTCCAAGGTATGCATATTTTTTTTGGTGACTTGATAGATCTTGGTAGTTGGAATATTTTTGGGTATTGTTATAGGGGTAGAAATTTGATGGTAGCTTTGTACTAAAACAAGGTATTGAGGTCAAATTGTGAATCTGACTTCGTTATCGTATTCAGGTGGTTCGATTTATAGGAAAACGTCACCAATATTACCAACCCAAGTATTGCCCATAATTTGGGAGGGGGGAGGTGGCCCTGAGCCCCGAAGTGAGGCGGTGAAAGTTCAGTTTAACTTTTCTACGATATTATATCGACACCTAAAACAAATACGTAAAATTAAAAAATTAATATAAAACATTAAAAAAATCGCAGAGAATTGTTAAAAATTGGATAGAAATTAACAAAAATGGGGGAAAAAGTGTAGAGAAACTTGATCGAAAATCACGAACAAATGTTGTTAAAAATCGCCAATAATTGAGTAAGAATTCGATAAAAATGGATCAGCAGTGCACAGAATTGATGAAAAATCGCGAAGTGTTGAAAAATAGGTGAAAACTGAACTAAATGGTGTATGGTAGAAAATTGGGGAAAAATATGATAGAAATGGATAAAAAGAACGAAAAATTTTCTAAAAAATGGATGAACATTGGCCTAAAATATGAAACAAATCATTGAAAAAATCATCGAAAATCGAGAAAAAATAAAGCTAGTGAAAAGTGCAAAAATATGATCAAAATTTACGAAAAAATATCGAAACACAAAAGGAAAAATAACCAAAAACATGAAAAATATCGTAAAAATTCATCGAAAGTTGTGTGAAAAAACTGATAGAAATGAGAAAAAAAGGGCAGAAAATTTATCAAAAATTACGAAAAAATGTTGAAAAATTCATCTAAAGTCGTTTAAAAGAAATGAAAATTGCGTAAAAATTTGACA
Source organism: Ferrisia virgata (assembly GCA_900060175.1). Classification (NCBI taxonomy): domain Eukaryota; kingdom Metazoa; phylum Arthropoda; class Insecta; order Hemiptera; family Pseudococcidae; genus Ferrisia; species Ferrisia virgata. Next base: position 9,676 of record FIZR01019784.1, on the reverse strand, counting down.
AAAATCATGTAAAACTGTTAAAAATTAGGTGAAAATTGGTCTGAAAAAATGAAAAAAATTGTTAAAAATCGACGAAAATTGGGTAAACAATTGACAAAAATGGGCAAAACGTGCCGAAATATGGTAAAAATTTACGAAAAAATGTAAAAAACAAATGAAAAATTATCAAAAACATGAAAAAAAAATTGTTAAAAATCATAGAAAATTTGGTGAAAAATTTGCAAAAATGAGAAAAGAGTATAGGAAATTGAACAAAAATCGTGATAAAATACTGAAAGTGTATTAAAAAATAGGTCAAAATTGGGCTAAATCATGAAAACAAGTGACGAAAATTGAATAAAAATCTGATAAAAGATTGCTGGAAAAAGGATGAAAATTGAGTAAAAATTTAATAAAAATGGGTACAAAATGCCGACAATTGATCAATTTTTGATCAACTTTCTGTACTTTTTAATCATTATGGCATCATTTTCATGAATTTTTCAACGATTTTTGTTCAATTTTCACTTGTTTTCGTTATTTTTGTAACCAATTTTCAATAACTTTTTACGATTTCAATCATATTTTAGGTCAATTTTCACCTAATTTTCAACAGTTTGTCGTGATTTATAATCACTTTTCTGCACTTTTATCCATTGCTGTCAAATTTTTATCTTTTTAGATAAATTTTTACACATTTGTTTACAGTTTTTCGTGAGTTTTGACCAATTTCTCGAATTTTTTTGCGCATATCGGTCAATTTTTTACCGAATTTTTAACGATTTGTTCATAATTTAGGTTAATTTGCAACATTTTTTCACGGAAAAATGTTGAAAACTAGACGAAAATTGATCTACCATCGTTAGAAATTATTGAAAATAGAGTCAAAATGAGTAAAAATTACAAAAAATTGATCAAAAATCACGAAAAACTGTTGAAATTAGGTGAAAATTGACTTAGAATATGAGAAAAAATTGTTGAAAATCACTTATTTATGATTTTCATAGATGCTCAACAATTTTAGGTCAATTTTACAACGTTATTTCGTGATTTTTGATTAATTTCCCGTGATTTTTCTCATTTTTTCAATTTTTAATCTAATTTTCGATCATTTTTAGCTAATTTTTTCATATTTCAGGTCAATTCTCACATAATTTTCAACAGCTTTACGTAATTTTTGATCAATTTTCTGCGGTTTATTCCGGTTTTTTTCAATTTTTCACCAAACTTCTGATGATTTTTAACAACTTTTTTCGTGTTTTTGGCCATTTTTCACGTGTTTTCAGCATTTTTTACTGATGTCTTTTTTTTTACCCGTTTATGTTAAACTTTTACCAAAATTTCATTGATTTTAACGTATTTGATCGATTTTTATTTATTTTTGGCAATTTTTTACCCAATTTTCGATGATTTTTACCTAATTTTCAATAATTTCTCGTGTTTTTTTAATCCATTTCTATGCACATTTCGCTCATTTTTTTCAAATTTTTACCAAATTTTCAACTTTTTTTTGGCAATTTTAGGTCAATTTTTACGCATTTTTTAATATTTTTTTCGTCATTTTTCATCAGTTTATTGCTTTTTTTCTCATTTTTGACGATTTTTAATCAAACTTTCGATGATTTTTCACATGTTTTTCAACATTTTTTCGTGAATTTCAATCATATTTTTGCACTTCTTACCCATTTTTGTCAATTCTTTACCCAATGTTATTAATTTTTAACGATTTTCGCTCAATTTACACTCAATTTTCTCCTTTTTAAGCCCCTTTTGACAAATTTTAACCAGATTTTTGTCATATTCAGGATCCATTTTTTATATTTTCTACTTATTTTGTCAATTTTTTCTATGGTTTTTAGCTACGCGAATTTTTAAAATTTGAGTACTTTTATCGGGTGAATAGTGATTGTGGGGGTAGTTTGAGCTGCTGAACACGAATCTGTTGCTTGTGTTTTTGTGTGATAATTTCGTAAGAGATGAACGTGAGATTTTCAATTTTTTGGCTTTGAGCTTTACTTATTTTAAATAAAATTAATTACAATTACGAAAACAAAAAAAAAAAGAAATGAAGTGGAAATTAGGCAGGTGTTCCATAAATAGGTATTTTGGAATAAACCATGAGAAAAAAATTTTCTGATCAAAAACCACTATTTCATGACTGAAAAATATGATGAAAAATTAATTTTTGGAGATTTCCAAGATGTTCCTATTCTTTTAAAATTCTAAAAGAAATATTACTTTGCATATTGTGACTATTTGATTAAAAACAAATTATTTCATGTAGAAAATTCGATTTGAGGTTATCAAATACACGTTTCGACTAAACCAATTCGTCGAAATTTTTTTCAAACCATCTAACAAATACACTAAATTGAGGTAGGGGGAGAAGGGGGGAGTCAGAATCTCAATCACAGCTTCGATCATTATTACTTAAAAACTATAATTAATCTATTTAATAATATTTTTAGAATACCGAAGCTCAAACAAATTTTTTAGAGTCGTTAGAGCTATTTAAATATGTAAAGATATTTATATTTACAAAACTGAAATAATCAACGCCTCAGAAACAAAACAAAAAAAAAGAAAAAGAAATTCAAAACACTCTGCGGCATTTTGACAAAGGTATGTAAATGCCATTTTGAAACATGAAACAGAAGGCAAGAAAAGAAAATTAAGTAAAATTAAAAAGCTCATTCGATTTTTTTTCCAACGAACGAACCTTATTTGCAGCTCTTTTTTCCAAATCTGAACTTTGGATCAGCCATCAAAGCTTGAAAAATTTTCTCCCATATCAAATGTTCCCTTTTTTCATCCTCTCGTTCATAATATCCCCAACACCACCCAGATTTTTCTTCGTACCTCCCCCGTACTATTCGTAGCCTCCACCACAATCAAACGTCTTTTTTACCCTCATCAAACATTATCTGGTTCGTCTGCCATTTTATGAGAACAACGAGTCCGTGAATTGAAAAACTTAAGACACAAATAAAAAGAGAAACAAGAGAAAAAAAACATTTGTCGTCCACGTGCGACCGCCATTATAAATAAATCGCAGACGCGAATGTACTTACGGTATAATTAAATAATATATGTCATCGAAAAAATTGCGAAGGCGCCCATACGAATACTGAGAAATACTTTTTCGGAAATACTTCGATGTCTGGCATATAGTAAGATTAATTTTTTTTATTTTTCATTCGCATTAGATCATTTGGTACTGAAAAATTGTGCAATATTTTATACGATATATCAAAAGTAGATCATCTCGTATTTTACCATCACACTTGAAAAAAAAAGTCAAGTACGCAGTACGCACGTACCCACCTATAAGGGAACCTTCTTGAAAACAAACTCTCGAATCGATTTTTTTCCTTCTGTTGACTTTGAAAAAAAGAAAGAAAAAAACACATCGTTCTATCTAGAAGACCGGTATTCGAAGAAGGTAGTTAACAAAGCGCAGATGTTTACACGCTTAATATATAATCTAATCGATCACCGAGACTGTATATTATATCGATTACAACAGGTTCGACATGAACGATAATATAATGACAGATTGAAAGCGAATGCGAGCGGGAGGACGCGACGCGACGCGATGATGATGATGATGACGACAATTTAATATCATGAACCTGTTTTGATGCAGGTAAAGTACTAAAATGAACGCGTCCAGTTCAGTTCGATCACCCGTCTTGTACCGTTAAAACACAACACGCAGATAAAAATATCCAACGTATTTAGTATTCGCATAATTCTACGAACTTCAATACGTTGTATTATGGAATAATTTCAATATCTCCAAAACTCCGATTGAAGATCGTTTGCAAACTATTAAATGATCCTAATTTGATCATCATTTCACTTGAAATAAATCTTCGTAGTGAACTCGTTTCTGCATAATTCGGTCATATTTTTGAACGAATCGTTCGCAAGATATAATGGGGGTTTCAAGGAAATCGTTCCAGATACAGTGAATCAAATCAGAGCTTGAAACTGAAACGTCTATTTATCAATACGTGACGAATGGTTGAATCGTTCAAGAATACCAAATTTTTCGAAAATATATGAAATAAAAACTTCAAAAACCATCGTTTGGTACGCCAAAAAAGAATCGTTCGCGAACAATTTAGTAAATTTTCGAACGAATCATTCGCGAACGATTCAGTAATCCTATAAACTGATTATTCGCAATTAATTCAATAATTTTTCAAACGAGTCGTTCGCGAATGATTCAGTAATTCCCCGAACGAATCGTTCACGAACGTATCGCCAATTCATTATACAAATCATTCACGTACAAATTGGTAATTTCTAAAACCAATCGTAAGATCGTTCACACACAATTAAATAATTTCCCAAACGAATCTTTCACGAACGATTTACCAATTTATAAAACAAAATTAATTTCGTACTATTCGGTAATTTCTCAAACCAATCATTTGATTGTTCGCGAACGATTCAGTAATTTTTCAAACGAATCAGTTACAAATTATTTGATAACTTTCAAACTATTCATTAACGAACGATTCACATGTTTCCCAAACCACTTGTTCAGGAAAGATTCAGCAAGGGGATGATTTACCAATTTACCAAACAAATCGTTCGTGAACGACAGTTATTCCCTGAACGAATCGTTACAAACAAACGATTCGCCAACTTATCAGATAGATTATTTGCGTACAAATCAGTAATTCCTCAAACCAATCAATTGATCCGCCACGAACAACTGAATAATGAATAATTTCCCAAATGAATCGTTCACGACTGATTAGCCAATTTCACAACCAAATCGTTCGTGAACAACTCAATAATTCTCCCCCGAACAAATCGTCACAAACGATTTACTAATTCATTAAACAAATCATTTTCGTACGATTTGGTAATTTCTCAAACCAATTATTTGATTGTTCGCGAACGATTAAGTAATTTTTCAAACGAATCAGTTACAAATTATTTGATAACTTTCAAACTATTCATTAACGAACGATTCACATGTTTCCCAAACCACTTGTTCAGGAAAGATTCAGCAAGGGGATGATTTACCAATTTACCAAACAAATCGTTCGTGAACGACAGTTATTCCCTGAACAAATCGTTACAAACAAACGATTCACCAACTTATCAGATAGATTATTTACGTACAAATCAGTAATTCCTCAATCTAATCAATTGATCCACCACGAACAACTGAATAACGAATAATTTCCCAAATGAATCGTCCACGACTGATTAGCCAATTTCACAAGCAAATCGTTCGTGAACGACTCAATAATTTCCTCCGAACAAATCGTTACAAATGATTTACTAACTCACCAAACAAATCATTTTTGTACGATTTGGTAATTTTTCAAACCAAATTATTTGGTCGTTAACGAACGATTTGCATATTTCTCACACCACTTGTACAGGGACAATTCAATAACTTCTCAAACGAATCGTTCGCGAACGATTTGGTAATTTTTCAAACTGATCGTTCGCGGACAATATAGTACTTTCTTGATTGGATGGCTCGCAAATAATTTGGTGTGTCCCACAAAAACTAATCGTTCATGAACGACTCGTCAATTACCCAAACAAATCGTTCACAAGCAATTCGGTAATACCTGAATGAATCGTTGACGAACGATTCTTTACTTTTCAAATCAATCATCAACAAACGATTCACTAATTTCTCAGACAAATCGTTTGCGAACGATTCGGTAATTCACGGAACGAATCATTTGTGAAAAGAACCATTCCGACACACGACGAAAATCTATTCCTACAACGCTGGGCGGTTAACAATTAAAACCTACGCGATTAATCCATTCGTTTACGAACGATTCACACATTTTCCAAAAGAATCGTTTGCAACTGAGTTAGAATTTAACTCCGTAATAAAAAAATAGAAATTCAACCGTAATCATTCACTTACCCAAATCGTTGAAAAATCCGTCGGTATAATATCCGAATTCTTCTTCACTGGAAGACATCTGGCCAGCATTTTCATGACTAGATGACGAAAGTGGATCGATTTTTTCGCCGGTTTCGTCACCACTGTAGCACACCACATCGATATAATCATCGCGCGAATCAGCTCGACCGGTGGATTTATCTCGTTTAAAGGCGCCTTTTACTTTCGACCAGTTGGAAAATTTCGGTCTCATGCCCAAAGAGACTCGTCGAGATTTACGCCTCGATTCCGAGTTGGCGATTTCGGCCAAGTCGTGAGTTTTAAGGATTTCATCTACTCCGACGCTAGAATGACTCCGAGTACGATTTGGTTTAACCTAACAGACGAGTTAAATTCACCATCGTTAATCGGCCATTTTTTTTTTTTTTTTAACAAACTCTTCCGACCCGATAATCTTACCTGTAATTCTTTACCATGATGTGATAGTCGTTTATTTCGAGTCTCGGATTTCTTGGAATATTGTTGGCATTGCATGTTAGAAGAAGATTCGATGAATTCGTGACGATTCAACGTACCGTCGCATAACGATACCAGTAATTCGCAAAGATTATCCAAAGCTTCGAAACCGGACTCGGAGCCGTCGTATTCTGGTAATATGGAATCGGAGACGTCCACGTTCGAAGGAGATGTAAAAGTTAACGATTTCAAATAATCCAAAAAAATATTTTCTGTTTCTATGTATTTATTCAACCAATCCGGATCCAGATCGAACGCATCGGTTGAATCGCAAGGGTCCACAATGGACTCCATGGTGTAAGTGCACATTTAAAATAGACTTTTTCGCACGGCTTCCTTTTGTAATAATCGACTACGAAATTAGAACCTGCAAAGACGAAAAAAACCTAATGTCAATTTAAGCCATAATAAAAAAGCTGACACAAAAACTTAAAAAACATCGATTTTTCGTTTTACTGTTCATTAGTTGCAATAAGCTACAAGGCCATTTTGCAAAGGATAGAAATAAGTTCAGATGAACAGATTTCAAGGTCTAAAAATGATGAAAAAAATCGTTCAAAATATCAAGTTACGGGTCCTAAAATCATGAAAAATCAGTAAAAAAAAAAAAACTTCAAAAATTTGTAAAATAATTAAAAATTTGTACATATTGAAAAGGGGAGAAAATGTTTAAAGAATTGCAAAAATACCTCATTATATTTTTCATTTCAAAATCCTCAAAGGCAGCATTAAAAAACTATAGAATTATAAAAATAGTCCAAATTATCATTTTACAGCTTAAAAAATGTGGAAAAAAAACAACAAAAACTTTTTCTCGTGGTATTTGATTAATCTTCTACAAATGTTTACCTGTTCAGGCAATTTTATATTCAACTTTTAATGATTAACAATCTTTTTCATATTTTAGGTCCGTTTTCAACCATTGTTGTCAACTTTTTACCCAACTTTCGATGATTTTCAACAATATTTTTGACTTGGGTCAATTTTCTCCATTTTTTAAATATTCTCTCATGATTTTCAATCAGTTTTCTTCACTTTTTACCCATTTTAATCAATTTTTTGCCCAATTTCTGAGAATTTTCAGCAATTTTTTTCAAACTTTAGGTCATTTTTCATCCGTTGCAATTTTCACACACTTTTCATCCTTTTTGTAGAATTTTCTCCCAATTCTAATCGATTTTCATTGATTTTCAACAATCTTTCTCATAGTTCAGATGAATTTTTAGCCAATTTTTAACATTTTTTTGTTATATTTTGGCCGTTTTTTTGCTCTTTTTGCCAATTTTTATCAAATTTCACTTCATTTTTAATAATTTTCAACGATTTTTTTATATTTTAGCACAATTTTTAGCCAATTTTTAACATTTTTGCATTATTAATAATAAACTTTTTGCATTTTTTACCGATTTTTATCAAGTTTTTACCCAAATTTTGATAGTTTTCAACGATTTTTTTCAAAATTTAGTTCAATTTTTATCTATTTTTGAACACTGTTTCATGGTTTTCGATTAGTTTTCAGAAATTTTCACTCATTTCTATGAAATTTTCACTAACTTTTCGATGATTTTTATCCATTTTCTTCCTGTTTTAGGTCAATTTACACCCAGTTTTTAACATTTTGTGGGGATTTTCGGTCAATTTTCTGCAATTTTTTTCCATTTTAGCGAATTTTTTTACCAAATTTTCGATGATTTTCATGGATTTTGTAATAAATCGATTTCATATGCTAAGTACAGAGTAGTAGAAACTGTAGTCTGATAATTTTTGAGATTAATTGTGTAAGTTTAAAAATAATGATTTCAGCATCACACGTCCACGATCTAAAATTTTTCCTCGAAGAGGAAAAATAGCTTGAATATTCGGTTCAGAAATTTTTTTTGTGGCCAATCTAGTTCCTTAAAAAAACATTCTGTGTATTTCTGAGACGACCTGTAAAAATCGGAGCACCGTGAATGAATATCGATATAAACCAGGCTATTACAGTCTATCGATCAACGGAGAAGTCAACAAAATCCGTTTTGGGGTCCTAGAAGACCATTAAGACGATTTTTAGCCATGTCAGATATTTATTTTTATTTATTTGAACGTTAAAAACCAAAACCACTCCAATTCGGTTGAGTGAAGATAAATTTAGGTCAAAATTCAGTTTTGCCCAATTTTGGGGAAGGGGGTGCTGAGGGGTCAAAAACACAAAGATAGTCTCTTTTTAAGCTAATCGATAGAGAATCAAATGGTGCATAGCATATCCAAAAATCAACCTCTTAAATCAATTAGGAGGGGAGATATGGGGGTGTTGCTCCGTTTTGACCCTGAAAAATAGCTGTACCTTCCCTATCCCCCCCCCCACCTAATTGAGCCAGGAAGTTGAAATTTGGTATGTACATTCAGTTGGCGTCCTTAGGTGTGTCTTTTGCGGATTACAACTTTTAAACTCCATTACACCCCTTCACACTCCCAAAAAAGGGGTTATTGATTGCTTTTTCTCATTTTTGGAGGTTTTTGAGTTTCTTCCTCACATAACTCCCATCCAAATTGAAGTAGGAAGTTGAAATGAGGTATGTACATTTAGTAAGGACCCTAGATATGCCTTTTCGGCCCCGCTTCACCCTCTCTCTCTCTCTCTCCTAGCCTCAAAAAGGTATTTTTTCTCATTTTTTGAGTTCGTTCCTCGCATAATTTTCTCTTTTTACCCATTTTTTTTAATTTGCTCCTCGCATAATTCCCCTCCGAATTGAGCTAGGAAGTTTAAATTAGGTTTATACGTTTAGTAGATGCCCTGGGTATCCCTTTGGGGGGGGGGTCTCGACTTTTTAGCTCTATTGAACCTTTCCTACCCGCAATGCTTTTATTTTTCTCAATTCTAACAATTGTAATTTACACCGAAAATCTGGCTAAAAAAGCATCGCTAAGCGACTCTTTTTTTTTCATTTTGATATGTAAATTGCTAAAAACTAGACTTTTTATTCACGATAACTTGGATTCTACAGATCGCCTCACATTCGGCTGTAGGAGGTAGCCTATACAAAATAATCTTTTGAAAAAAAAATTCAATATTAAGATACTGTATTTTTACTCAAACAATCTTCCACAAAAAAACCGTCCTTCCGTGGAAAAAACTTTCACTCCTAAATCGTTCAGAAGAAATAATCATCACTCGCCTTAGCATCGGTCATACTAAACTCACCCATAGCCACTTATATCTCAAAAACCCCCAAGCCAACATGCCAGTTTTGCAACTCCGAGCCCACCTCAACCCAACACCTTCTCTTCTTTTGCCCCTCTCTAAAA
>FIZR01019780.1:0-12566 GCA_900060175.1 Ferrisia virgata | reverse complement strand
AATGTTTAGTTTCCAAGGCGGATATTTGATATGTTCGTGAAGGAGGGTTGGTAAATTAATATTGTAGTTTATTCGAGTCTTATGAAGGGGAGAGATTGTTCGAGATGGTTTTTGACTTTTTTTCTAACCGAATTGGTTGGGGCATCAGAAAGTTGATAAATGAACAATTTGAAAATTTCGATCGATTATGATCATTCCAAATGTGGGATCTCTTAGACAAACATTTTTCCTACAAATTTTGTCATATATACATTTTGCCTATTTTAATTACAGAAGGGGTAGTATTGAGTCAAACTGTAGAAACCCCTTCAAATTATCAATATAGATAAATTTTGTATGTGAGCAAATTTGCTGTAAAAGTTACCTACTATCGTGTCCACCATTTGAAATTTCTTCTTTTTTTTGCAAATTTTTTGGTCCCTCAAATTTTATAGTGGGCAATATTGAGCATTATAAAATTTAGGTGATGAAAAATTTGCCCCTGTCGCGGTTTCGAATAGTGGATTTGATGGTACACTAATTTTTTATCGACTTTGGTTGTGCACAAAATTGGAAGTGGCTTCTAAAGTTTGAATGAACGCTGCCCCTTCAATAATCGACCTAGGCAAAATACGTATAGGACAAAATTTCTAGGAAAAAGGTTTGTCCACAGTGTCCGTCAATTACATTGATCGTCTGATTAAAATTTCAAAATTGCTCGTTTACCAAAAATGTTAGGTGTCAGGATTTTGCTTTCGATGAAGGAAAAGAGAGAGTTACACGAATCACGTTGCTTTTTAGAAGGTGTAAAACTTGCTTCGAGCTTGATACTGCACGTGTGTAACTTTTCCATGACATATAAATAATCACAAATTGGGATTTTCTAACCAATTACTTCTCGAATGACCAATTGTGAGTTGAAAAAGAACCCTAAAGAGAATGGCTATGAAGGTGAGAGATTGAATTATCTGTAAGGAAGGAGAATTGTTCCAGATGGTTTTTTCTATGGGTTAAAAGATGCTGATACGAGGAATTTGTTTATAACTAAAGGAAATCTGAATTTGGGGGGCAACTCACCTGCTTCACAGTAGATGCTGTCGGTGGGTTAGGAGGGGAGTGCGCCAATACATAGACGTATTGTAGCATTCTGAACAGTGTTGAGGATTGAAAGATTTTTCTCGGTTGCATTTATAAATGCCGGGCAGCTGTACTCTATTTTACTTCTAATAAGAGATGTACAGAGCTGGAGTAAAAGAGTTCTAGATGGGTTGAATTTGGGATTTTTTTATCATTTTTAGGAGATTTAATGTTTTCATAAGGTCTTTTTTGACGTTGAGGAAATGTATGGTCCATTTGAGCTTCTGAAAGAAAGATTAATCCAAGAAATTTAGTGGTGGATTCGAATTTGAGGTTTTGATTCTTAAAAGTCATTCTCGACTCGATGCAGCTGAATTCTTAATATTATATCTATAGTCACATTTTTCGCCTTGGTTTCAAAATTCAAAGTTTGTTACCGATTATTGTGACATTTCATTTTTTTTTTCATTTACCCTCCACACTGCTGTGTATTATTACACATTACATAGTTGTTTTCTGTTCATGTCACCGTGTTTAAAAATTTGGTACGCTAGTCATGTCATCGGAAGCTGGTTAATCTTACGTAGCTCGGTAAGATTATTATTTTTTTTTTCACTGACTGCAAATCGGTCGTCGTTGTTGGTATAGTTTGAAAATAATACAATGACATTTCGGAGTAAAATTTTATTTAGCGGATTTCGATTATTTTTTTCTTCTCCTTTCATCGCATAGAAGGCAGAAAAGTTACTCGTATTGAAAGAGTGGTAAAAATGAGGAAAAAAAAAGAAAAGAAAAGAAAATGGAACTGTCGAAGGAAAATGCATTAGAAAAATGTAATACAAGGTTTCATCGTGCTATGAATAAAGCTTGTAGAATCGACGACGGCGTTTTTCACATTATATTTATAACGTGTATATCCTGCATCGATGGTACATATAATGTGTGTCTGTGTAAAGTACAGTTTACCTAAGCTAAGTATACACAGATGTAATAAAGATGCTGATACATCTTTGGCAACTGAAACGTCTCCAAGTAAATACGGTAATTGGCCTAGGTGACATTTCGTCGCGAATGGTTTGTCGAGACTCGTAATTTTTATCGTTTACCACTGCGACTAGGCAATTTATCTATTGTACTCGTATCTGCGTCCATATTTGTACCTTACGTACATAAAATATGCCACGGTTCGCATTTTCCGGCGTACGTAAAGAAGCACCGCGAAGGCGACGAGCTGCGCGGTTTGTTTAATTTCATCAAATAAAAAGTACTTTCGACTGTAACCAACCCTTCGGGCGCGTATTTTGGTTTATTAAGGAAATAAAACGGTGTTCGTAAATTTTTAGAAATCATGGCATGCGTTGAAAAATCGTCCATAGATACGAGTACAGGCTTAGCTCCGTATCTGAGAAGTTGCTGCTGTGAATTATTGAACTGAGATGAGTAAGATGAATGTTGAAATATTTTATTTTTGTGCTACGAAAAAAAGTGGTCGAAAGTATCCTCACAAAAAATCAGTTTTTTCATCATATCTCCGTAAATATTAGTTTAAGCGTGACAAAAGTTATGAATTAATTTCAAGTACACTCAATTTCCTATAGTTTTGCTGCTATAAATTTTTTTGTAAGTATGAAAGAGGCGGCGGTAGTGAGGTCTGAAAAAAAGTATTTTTAGAGTCACTGTATAAAAAGCAGTTAAATGTAATGAAATTTTGCATTACAAACTGTATCGAGAATAAATGATTGTTTTCTTCCAAAATATTGATTCTCTTTATCCATATTCTTCTCCCCTCACTCCACCTCTTCGCAGTTTTTTTTAGTATTTTCCCAAAAAAAACCTGGCAATTTAGGTCGAATCGTATGAGTAGAAATGATGGAAACACAAGTTTTTCATACAGGTCCTACCACCTTTTGCTGAGTGTTCACCCTTCTCGCCCAGAAAAGTACTAATGTTGCGAATGTAGTAGTCGTTGATTGGACCTACGTGGTTCAGAAATTTCCTGATTCAACAGAAATAAAATTTAACCCGAATTTTGTGGCTAAGTATGTAAAGCTGTAATCGACAACATCGCATTTTGAACGTTGAATGTATAGTTGACCTTTCACCCCTCCCCTCTCTCACCCAGATAAATTACATTGGATTGATGGATTGTAGCAGCTGAAGGAATACTTTTACGAACTCCCAAGAGGTCTCGTTTTTTGGGCTCTACGCGGATATATAAGTAAAAATTGAAGGTCTCTAATTCTACTTTTGACTCCCACCAATAGATTTACCTTTGATATTAATCATTGTAATTTACGTGAGATCAAAAAAAAATTTTTTGCAATTTTTCAGGTTGTATAAATTTATTTTTTGAAGTAAGAATACGTACAAGATCTCATTATTTCTGATGGCACCATAAATAAAAGTTTTCTTTGACTTTTCACGTTCAGAAAATTAAAATGAACGATTCTACGTTCGTGTACACAATTTTGCACGTGAAATTCAAAAACAAATTGTGAACATTTTTTTTTTTGATCTCTGGTGATTTATTAGGACACATAAAATAACAAAAAGCTGCAAAAAAATTCCAATTTTTTATGTAAATTTTGAAACTTTTAAGCAAGCGAGGAGAGGAAGAGGAGGGAGAGTGCCAAGAGTAAAGTCCAATGTCTTGATACTAAGTCTATTTGACGTCTTTTTAAATTTTTTTTACCATATCCTCCAACTTTCGGGGAAAAAACTTGCTAATATTAGAACGCTCTAATGACTACTCGACTGGGCGAGTAAGTACGCGCGTTAATAGAATTGCCTACTCGGTTCGCCGCAAAAAAACAATTTATCCACGAAGAAGACGCATATTCGAAACGAATTGAAAAATTTTCTTAATCAGTTTGATGTGTGAAGTGTGAAGTTTTGTCATGGGAACAAGGAGGTTGGAGTCGGGTCGTTCTTTTAGTTTTCGAAAGATATAGTGAAAAAATTTTGAGTCAATGGTAATTGCAGAGGTAGCGATTTTCTTTCCATAAAATTCATAGAACTTCCTGCAAAGAAGGCTGATTTTTGCATACGTGATACAACTTTTCATTCTTCGCCGATTAGTTCGAAAACAAAACAATTTTTGCAATTTTTACCCCTCAGCCGCCCCTCCTACAAATTTACGCAATGTGAAATTGGATCTCTTAACTTTTCTAAAAGCTTTTCCGCGAGTTTCTCTCATTGGTATATTAAGGTAGCCACATTCGATTTAAACCTGAGATTTCTGCGCGGGAGGGGGAGGGGCTGAAAAATTTATTTTTGGGCGTTAAAATAGAAAATTTCTTGATAATTATTAATGGTAATAATTCCAGCTATTTCTGTATTAGGAGGTTGCCTATCCCTTAACGTGAAATTTTGGGTAATTTTAATTGGAATTCAATTTTATTGGCTGAAATACTTTTTTGGGCGCGTTATTGAGGGAAAAGGCCTTTTTATTACATTTTTTTGAAAAATGAGAAATACCAATTTTCGCGATCTGCAACCTTTTAGCTCTCCGGCAAGTGGTTATAAAAAGTGCCGAATTGAAATGCCAATGGAGCAGCGAGATGCTGAAACTCAAATCGTACTTTTTCAGCTCTGTGACAGAAGGTCGACTTTGAGGAGCAATTATTCCATCCCTCTTTGAGCCAGGGATACGCATTTTCAAATGGTGGGTTTTCAACTAAAAGTCAATTACCGACGTGAGTTTGGTTGAAATCCGAGGTATGTTTTTTCTTCGATCCATCCCAATTTAATCGTACTCATCAATGTGATTACCGAAATTCATCTGGAAGACTAAAGTATAGAATTTAAAAGTAGTAAATGTACTAGCAGGGCAGTTTACAACCAGGTGGTCAGCTGGGCTAAATGTCTATAGGGGTCAGTAGTGTCTTCTGGACTTCAAAAAACAAAAAAAAGAAGAAAAAAGTACCGCTTAAAGTTGAAACCTCCCAACGGGTACATTTAGGAGTACCCCTATTAAATAAACATACCTAATTTCAACTTCCTAGCTCAATTTGGAGAGGAGTCATGCGAGGAACAAAGTCAAAAAATAAAAAAAAAACGACCAAAAAACCACACATTTGGGTCTGTAGAGGAGTGAAATGAGGCTGAAAAGTCGAGACTCCCAAAAGGCACATCTACAACCCCCACTAAATGTACATACCTAATTTCAAGTTCTTAGTTCAATTTGTAGCGGAGTTATGTGAGGAACAAACTAAAAAAACTAAAAAAATGAGGAAACCCGATCAGAAAACCACTTTTTTTGGGGCTGTGAGGGGGTGCAATAGAGCTAAAAATGTAGGGCTGCAACTGAATGTACATACCAAATTTCAACTTCCTAGCTCAATTTGATGGTACGATATGAGAAGAATATCCCTTTTTCAGGGTCAAAGAGGGGGAAACCCCCATATCTCCCCTCCTAATAGACTTAGGAGGTTGATTTTCGGATATGTTATATAACTTTTGGTTCTCTATCAATTGGCTGAAAAAGGGGCTTTGTTTGCGTATTTTGCACCCTCTGCACCCCGCTCCTCAAAAATGGGGCAAAACTGAATTTTGACCCAAGGTTATCCCCACTCAGATATACCTAATCCGTCGCCAAATTGAACCAATTGACCGAATTGGAGCGATTTTGGTCGGTATCGAGCGGATTAAATGATTTTAATGTTCGGGAAAATAAAATGATAAAGAAATAAGTAAGTATAAATATCTGACCTGGCGAAAATCGTCTTATTGGTCTTATAGAACCTTAAAACGAATTTTGTTGATATTCTTCTCACCTTTCATCCACTTTTGATCGATAAACTGCAATAGCCTGGTTTTCATTGACAATATGGTCTAGAAAATTAGGCTAATAAAGTAGTAAAATTGAGAGGTGTTACATTCTAGAGCTAAAAAGAGATGAATTTTTTTGCAGATAAAAAGTTAAACGAAAAGACCCCTGAGACCGTGTTTGTCTTTGAGTTCAATCACCTGTTTTAGTGTTTTTTTTTTTTTTTTGTGAAGACGCTTGGACACAAATAGGAGTTGTTAATGAAATTTTGAAAATTTCAAATAACGTATTGTGCCATAGGTTTAACGTCGTGTGCATCAAGCTCGACATCCATACACATTTTTAAAATAACTTTTAATCTTTAATGGAGAATTAATATGACTTATAAAGCTCATCTACGTGTACACGTAATTTATTACGTACCTACTCTTATGTTTAAAACGCAAGTTAAAATTTTCTACAACCTTGAATTGTGCAAATACGTTGGTACCTACTCGTAAAGTACGTCCTTGAAAATGTGAAATTATTCGCGTCGTTGAATATCTTTTTAAGCGATATAGTTTTGAAAGATATCTTAAGCATGTATATACTTCGCTATTTATACTTATCTCGCTGCGTATTTTTGTAAATGTAAGTAATTGAAATTTACCTTTTTGTCGTCTAACGTACTTACTTCATTGATATCTTTTTACAGAGTATCGCATCAATAGATAAACTTTTCAAACTTTTATGTACACTTGAGTACATCAGTTTCCTATATACCTACCTTGCTCGCCTCGTGTCCTTAATTTTTTAATTTCAATTCCAACTCGTTAACTTGTTATGTACGGAGCATTTGCAAAACGATACGATGCTCTTTTTAAAAGTCCTTGAAATTTGTTCTCGCGCTTATTTACATTCGACGTAGGTTAGGTATAGGTACATATTGTTTGCTGCTGAGTACGTTATACGACCATATATTGCACGTTGCTATAGAGGTATCCTTGTCTATACTCGTTCATGTTTAATTTATTCTTCATGATATATGTTTTTATTTTATTTTACTCGTTTTCTTTCTTTCTTTTTTTTTCTAATTAGACGGAGATATACGTTTTAGTAAAATGCTTGACCGTGTACGCGTATTTTTAGAGAAACCATTTTGGAAATTAGAAATGAAATAATTTTCGAAGCAGTAACAGTTAAAAAGAAAACAAATGGTTTTATTACTCGAAACGTGTTTTTCTGAAAATATTTGTCAAGTCAGTAGGTAATTAAGTTGCTCTTCTTTTGGTTTCTCAATTTTTTGATCCTGCAATTTTCATCTGCTAAATTTGCTCGATTTGGCTGATTTTCAGTCTGATCTTTTAATGTCGCATATTGTCGAAGAAAATTAGATCATTAAGCTTTATCGATCTACGATGGATGTAAACGTATAGGAAGGGGTATTTATTTTCCTTATTCAATAATTTTCAGAAAGGTGAAAATCATTTAGTTGGCTTCATGTCGATATGTGCCCACCAAAACTGCTCAGATAGAACCGATATACACGTATGACCGATAATGACCTCGGTTCAAAATTCAAAAAAGTTTAAATTCGAGGGAGATGGTGCTGAGAAGCAGAGATCCCAAAAATTGTTCGTTTTTGTACTAATCGATTGGAAATCAAAAATGGAATTGTAAGATACGTTTAGAAATCAGTTTCCCAAGTCCTAAGGTTGAAATTTAGGTATGTCCAAATTGTGATGGTAGGAGAGCTGTTGGGGAGCAAAAATTACAAAAATTGTTTATTTTTGAACTA
Organism: Ferrisia virgata; assembly: GCA_900060175.1. NCBI lineage: Eukaryota > Metazoa > Arthropoda > Insecta > Hemiptera > Pseudococcidae > Ferrisia > Ferrisia virgata. Next base: position 4,965 of record FIZR01019780.1, on the reverse strand, counting down.
ATCGACAGTCAATCAAAAATTAAATTGCAAGATACATTCAAAATTAGTCTCCTTTATTCTTTGGTTGAAATTCAGATATGTCCAAATTGTTGTGGTGATGGTGGTGGTGGTGGTGGTGAGAAAGGAAAGAGATGCTGAGCAGCAAAAATTACAAAAATTATTTGTTTTTAAACCAATCGAAAGTAAATCACAAGTTGTAACACACTTTCAAAAATCAGCCTCCATCGTCCTTGGGTTAATATCCAGGTATTTCCTACTTGTGGGTAGTGGGGGGGGGCTGGAGGTATTGAGGAACAAAAATTGTTGGTTTTTGAACTAATCAACGAAATATCAAAAGTTGTTAGACACATTCAGAATTAGTCTACTTCCTCCTTGCGTTAAAACTTAGGTCGGTCCAAATCATGGTGAGAGGGAGGAGCTGAGGAGTCAAAATCACAAAAATTGTTCTATTTTGAAATAATCGAAATAAAAACAAAAATCAATTTGGTCCAAATTTAGGTATGTCCAAATTGTGTAGGTGTTGGGGAGGGGGGGGGTTTCTGAGGAGAAAAATTTACAAAAACTGTTCGTTTTTGAACCCAAACGACAGCATATCAAAAGTGTTAAGATTCATTCAAAAATCAGCTTCCTACGCTCTCAGTTCAAAATTCGGGTTGATCCAAATATGGGAGGGGGGACGAGGGAAAGGGCTGTTAGAAGGGTGGTGCTGAGGAGCAAAAATTACAAGAAATGTTCGTTTTTGAACTAATCGACAAAATATCTAAAGTTGTGACACACATTCAGAAATCAGTTTCCCAAGTTTTGGGGTTAAAATTCAGGTATGTATACAACGAAATTGATGAAGAGCAGGGGTTGCTGAGGAGCAAAAATCTCAAAAATTGTTTGTTTTTGAACTGGTCGACAGAAAATGAAAAGTTGCAAAATGTATTCAAAATTCAGCCTCCGTATATTCTTCGGTTAAGATTTAGGTGTGCCCAATTGTGCATGAGCGGGGGGGGGGGAATGGGCAAGGTTATCCTGAGGATCGAAAATCACAAAACTTTTTGGTCTTGGAAAAAAGACAGTTTCCTGTATAACTTCCTTTCAAATTTAGCTTGGGGTTAAAATATAGTAAGTCGATTTAGTAGGTAAGGTACCAAGCCTACGATAGCCCCATCGTAATTTTTCCCTCCCCCTCCTAGTCAAGCAAAATAGTTTTTCGTAGTGTTTTACTCGTTTTTCGAATTTTTTCCATGCATATCTCTTCTTCAGATGCAGCTAAACTGTTATGCAGGATGTGTCTCTCGAGGGTTTCATGTTTTAAGTTCAATTACATCCCTTTCAGCTCCCCTGAAGATTCCGATGTGGAGTTTGTTTCACCTAGATCTATCCTTCAAATTGATCTAGGGGGTTGATATTTGGTTTGCAGCTGTGGTGTGGATCGCAGATTTTCTTTTTAAGGAGCTTCAACAATTCACTTCAATATCAACCTCTACCCCTATCTCCGACTTTATTCAACGAATGCAACAATTCATGGAACTTTGATATTTTACGAAAATCAGGTTGGAAATGCAACGCATTCGGGTACTTTTTTTCAAAAATATGTGCATACATATTTAAAAATTAGCCTAATCGAAAACCTTCACTTTCGCTTGCTTAGTTAGAATCAGCAAAACAGTAAGAAATTTTAAATTTATTCACATTATTGGAAAATAATCTAATTACGAGTTCAAGTGGCAAGAGGGGGGCGGGGGGGAATGCAGTTATACTGCTACATCCAACTTGTGCATCTTGATAAGTATATTATTTTTTAGTGAAAGTGCTACTAGCTTATTATTAGCGGCTACAAAATCTTATTTACCGAGCTCTCCATCTTTTATTTAATTACTAAAATCTCATCGCGGTGTTTTTCTTCGCAGAATTCATGCAAATTTAAAGTAAACAACGCTATTGCCGCTGGTATGAAATTTGAAAGTGATTTTTTCCCTTCTTTTGTGTGTGTGTGTGTGTGGTTTTTTTTTTCGTTCAAATATATAGCAAAGAGAAGGTTAGTGAAAGGACGTACGATTTGTCGTTGAATCAACGCAACGTAGCGAGTAAATTTTACTACGATTTAGAAAAAAATTTGCTGCACACGGAGAGAGGGTGAGAGAGAGAGAGAGGAAGAAGTGATTTATCGCGATATATTCGTAAAATATTCGACGACGAACGACGAAATGTTTCAACTTTTTAGATATTATACCGTGTACAACGCACGCTAAACTGTAATCACTTTTGAAAAGCTGCGAAAAAAAAAACTTGGCCGTAGTATTTTCAAGTATTTTATTTTATATTATACGTGCCCATATCGCGCGCTTATGCCCTTTTACTTATACTTCTTCGTAGCTCCACCTCCCCTTGTACCCTGCTTGCTCTATATAATTAAAATATCAACTAAATAAAGGTCATTTAACGTTGGCTAACATGCGATTAAAGCGTTAAGAACCATAATTATTGGCTGGCTTGATTGTTCGCTGACACCGATTAACGAAATCAATGTTATAAGCGAATATATAATATTGAGGGGAATGAGGGAGGGGGAAGGAGGAAGAATAAACGTGGTTATTCACCGTTTTATAATATTAAGAAAATGAAAGGTGTGAGGGAAATTGTGATGAAATTACGCCTTAAAGTCTGTAAAATACCTAACGAAGTACTCGTGTACTGTGTAGCAGGCTAATCTAATGCTGCAATTTAATGTACCTACATAATACGTATAATATTTCAGGGAAATGAAAACTTCGTACAAGAGGCGACAAGAACGGGGAAGGGGTGTGCGAATGTGATATTCACACCGCATTCGGTACAATACATATTATACGAAACGAGCCAAAATACATAGAAATTGTATAGTATACGTCGACGTATCTTCCATCTCGTGTACTTATACACGTATAAAATGTTATGGAATATTTTAAAGCTTGTCACTTCATCGATGGTAAAAAATTTATAGCTACGTTGGAAATTGTTAGGATGCCACACACATATAAAAAAAGAAAAAAGAAAAAAAAATACCGAGCATTTTTTAAATTTTATACAGACGAAAAAAAAAAAAGACAAAAAGTATAAATTATTGTGGCGGAAAAAAATTACAGATAGGCCTGTACTAGTAAAAACTTTGTAATTGTGAAGGGAATTAGACTCGTGTGGCGTGTACTATTTTTCCCTTTCTCTCATTGGAAACTTTCCTTCTGTACGAACGACGAACGACGAACAACGAACGACGACGTAAACATTTTAAAATTTAAATTAACGTTTTCAAAATGTTAAAATTACCGTAAGAATTTTAAATGGGAAATTAGCTCGTTGAAAATGACGAAATGTATTCGTTTTTGAAATTTTTTTCTGTATCGGAACTCGTACAAGCGTTCGAAAAACGCCTAAAGCTTTCAAACAAGTCGAGTTTTATGTTTTGAAAGATATCTGTCTCCCTACCCCCACCCCCGCCTCCTCGCTGTTTACCTGTATTTACCTGAGATCTTATTCTGAGTAAAAAAAAAATTACGACGCAGTTATTTCATAAGAGTACGTAATATATTGTTGAGTCGAACCGGTGACGAATTTATAATAATACTGTTTTTGTTTTGTTCGAATGTTGCAGAATTTATCGGTTTGTTGGCGCAAAAAAATTGCAAATTGGAGCACGAGCGGTGGTGAAAATCGTCGACGAATCGGTAAGTAGCCAAAATTTTCTTTGTATTTTAATATGAATGGGTCGAGTATACTGCACGTACACGTGCCAAAATTTTTCACTTGATAGTAAAACTACGGACTGCTTTGCCTTTCTTAAATCCAAACCGAGATGAATGTTTTGAAAAAGTTATAATTAAGAATGAAGTTGAAAGTACTGTAAAAAAAAGTACGAAAAATGTTCGCTTCTTTGTGTTATAAAATTATGTAATTTTCCCTGTAGTCCGAAAAGCAAGCACTTCTTAGCACGTAAAAGTCAGAAGTCATGAATTTATTTTTAAAACTAACAAGGATTTTTTTTTTTGTTATTAAATAAGACGTTGATAAATGCATTTTTTTATCGGCCAAAATTTTTAATTTTTTTAAACACGTTGCATTTACAAATGCAACGTGAAATGTGTATCTCAAAGGTCAATTAAAGGACCACCGATAAATTGAATAATATTCATAGATAATTTAATGAAAAAGTCACGCAATTCTTTCTCCAGGCTTCCCACCTCCTCCCTACCATCGTCGACTATCAGTCATAGTATGAACTCTTTTCTTTCACAAATTGATGATTAATGAATAATTGATTAAGGCACTTGACGAATACGTTTGATGAACTCAAATTTTGAAAAAATACACATATCTAAAAAAATCGATTTTATTTTTTCTAAGGAAGCTCATTTTAAAAGTCAAAGGTGAGGTGAGCTTAAATTCATTTTATAATCCAAAGAATTCACTTGGATTAATTTTTTTAAACCTGTTTGATGTTTAAATAAACCTCTTACTCATTTTAAAATTATTTTGATTGGCTTGATACCACTCGAAATGGCCCTAATTTGATAATTAAATGAATTTTGTAGTAGCTTAAAGCGATGAAAATTTTGGAAAAGTTATCCCCCATTTTATGTAAGAACGGCCCAAATCCTAGTTTGAGTCTTTCGATTTTACTGCACGTAACACAGACTCCATATTACCAAAAAGTTGACCAAATGTGGTTTACACGGTGATCTGATCCAGAAAGTACATTGATATCTGATATCAGCAGTGCCAAATTATTAGAACAGTTCAAATTTTGTTTCATAATCATTCCGTTGTTATGGCAGCTAGGGGGGAGAGGGAGGAGGGGATGGACTTTGCAGACTCGTCAAAAAAATTGGTGAATATTTAAACTCAACGACCTGAAATTAGTGAGAATCATTCATTCTTTCAATTTTTTTAAATTTGAAATATACTGAGAGGACATTTTGAAGATTGGGGGGGGGGGGGTTT
>FIZR01019776.1:0-21315 GCA_900060175.1 Ferrisia virgata | reverse complement strand
AGAGAGAGAGAGAGAGAGAGAGAGAGAGAGAGAGAGAGAGAGAGAGAGAGAATCTCGTGGTATAATAAAACACGTCGAGAAATAAACGCTATACGAGCCTCGTTTTTCACCTATAAAAGACATACTAACTCTCATCGGTGCCCTGCTCTCGGTCCCTCTGTCATCAGCCCATTTTCACGAAGCCACTATTCTTCGTAATATAGCATAGCATTTCGTAACAACCTTTTAGCAATTAGTCTTGCACCGTTTTTGAGTTCGTACTTTGATACAGTCGTGTTTTTTTTTTCCCCCTTCAACCAAAAGTATTCTGTCTCGCTCTTCGCTCTGCTTTCGTACCTCTCACCTCCTTCTATATATAAGTTCGGTAGGTACTAGGGGTGGATAGGTGGGTGGTACTAGGTACGTATATTTTTCTCTCATTATTCTCGTTTCGCGTTGGCGCCCGATACGACGAGCACAGGGCGAAGTGGAGGGGAAGGGGAGAGCGAGAGAAAATTAATGCATCGCGTAATCTGCTACTTTTCCAGCGCACGCGAGACAGGGAGAAAAAACACTACTTACCGTACTACTCTCGTCGCACTTTGCGGGTCATTTTCATCCCTCATTTAGCGAGCGACTGCGACTTGATGAACAAGATGGAAAAGCAAGCAGGGTATAGCTGGCTGCCTACGACCTTTTCGACGATAGGGCTCGACGAATGTACTGTGTGTGTACGTCTACGTATAGGTAAGGTACTCTAGAACCTCGCTCGTGTGTACGAATTGGCGAAATAAATTCACACTTCGATACTACCCGATCTGCCTCCTGCTGTCACTCTCTCTGTCTCTCTGTCTCTCTGCAATCTCATTCGTCGCTCGTTTGGTTGCATTTACGCGGTGTAGTAAGCGCGTTTTAACACCATTTCCTCGCCTACACCGCCATGCCCACTAGTTCGCTTTTATTTCGCACCGCACTAGCGCGGCACCTTTTGTTTCGCTAACGTTAAAATAAACTCTTTCGTCGAATTATTTCGAAGCCTCATTAACGAGCTGCACACGCTAATGTCCCTTCTTCGTCGTGCTTCGTACAGCGCACAGTATAAATGTACCTACTTCACGTATAACTAACTATACACGCGGTATCTGTGTGCTAAGGGTAGGTAATTCATCCCCTCGTGCCTTCTTTTCATCCTCATCGTCATCCTCATCCCTGTCATTCGCACATAAATAACGCTACTTCAGACTCGAAAACAAAACAGAGAAAAAAAAATTTATTTCCCAGAATAATATACCCCATTAGAAAAATTATTTTCGAATGGGGGAGGGGGGAGGGAGACGAAGTGAAATAATCGAAAAAATAACAAAACGAACGAGAAATACCATCATCAACAATGCTAGCATATTCGTTATCGTTGGAGAGTAGGTATAAAAAGAAAAAAAAAAAAAACTATGAAGGTAGAGGCGTACCTAGCTACCTACGAATTTCCAACTACATGTCGCATTGTGTCCCCTTGGAGATGAGGAAATATAATTTGAAATTTTTACTCGGATCTGAGAGCTGGTTTTTCCATCTGACTCTGTTACATTTTGGTACTAAACCATTTCAGCATGCCTCATGAGTTTCCTCATTACGACCAATTTGTCTAGAAAGCTGAGACCTGGCTGACTAAATGTTTGAAGACATTCCAATAGTTGATTTTTGCATACAGCACGAAATTATAACCTCTAGAATTGATCTCTATACCTACAGAATCTCTAGAGTTCAATTTCAAACCATCTTCATGTTTAGAATTGAATATCAGAAGTATTGTACGTATCTCTAAAGCTCCGTTGCGAACAAGTTTCAAACAATCTTTGTCTCTAGAATAGTGCTGCAGATCTTCTATATCTCTAGAGTCCAGTTCCAAACCACCTTCGAGCTTCAGATCTTTTGTACCCTCACATTCTGATTTCAAACCTTCTTCATTTTGAGAATTAAATTCCAAAAACATTGTACCGCGTAAGTCAAGTTCCAAATATCTTCATCTGTAGAGATGAGTTTTAGGTATTTTGTATCTCTAGAGACCAGTTTCGAAACATTTTCATTTCTAGAATTGAGTCCTGTATAGTCTGCATCTCTAGAGTTCAACTCCGAAACATTTTCACGTTTGCAATAGAATTCCAGATTTTTTTCGATATATTCAGAACCACGTTTTGAAGCATCTTCATCCTAGAATTCACTTCTTTATCTTCTGCATCCCTAGAATTCACTTCTTTATCTTCTGCATCTCTAGAATTGAGTTCCGAAACACCTTCATCTCTACAATTGAATACCACAACTATTGTATCTCCCAAGTCCTATCTCGGACCATCTTCGTCGGTAGAATTCAGTTCTAGATCTTCTACATCTCTAGAATCCAGTTTTGAACCATCATTGTCTGTAGAATGGAATTCTACATCGTCTACATCTCCACATTTCAGTACCAAACTATTTTCATGATTAGAATTGGGTTCCAGATTTTTTTGCGCATTTAGTCACATTTTGAAACATCTGTATCTCTGGAATAGAGCTTTATATCTCTAGATTTGAGTTCCAAACCATCTTCCATCTTTAATATTGAGTCTGAGAACTACTGTATTTTCTAAAGTACGGTTCTCGACTTTCTTTATCAATAGAATTCAGTTCTAGATTATCTGTATCTCTCGAGTCCACTTTCAGAGTACCTTTATCTCTAGAATTGAGTTTTATATAGTCTGCATCTCTGAAGTTTAGTTCCAAGCCATCTTCACGTTCATAATTGAGTTCCGGAGCTGTTTTTTTTTTGTTGAGCCATCTTTATATCTAGAATTAATTTCCATAATTCTAGTATCTCTGTAGTGTTGTTTTGAACCATCTTCATCACTAAATTCGCATTTCACATCTTATGTATCTTTAGCGTTTAGTTCAGAATTATTGACATCTCTGAAATTGAGTTCTAGATTTTCTGTATTTCTGTAGTATCATTCAAGATCATCTTTATCTCTAGAATTGAGTTTTATATGGTCTGCATCTCTGAAGTTTAGTTCCAAGCCATCTTCACATTCATAATTGAGTTCCAGAGTTGTTTTTTTTTTGTTGAGCCATCTTTATATCTAGAATTAATTTCCATATTTCTAGTATCTGTAGTGTCGTTTTGAACCACCTTCATCACTAAATTCGCATTTCACATCTTATGTATCTTTAGCGTTTAGTTCAGAGACATTGACATCTTTGGAATTGAGTTCTAGATTTTCTGTATTTCTGTAGTATCATTCAAGATCATCTTTATCTCTAGAATCGACGTTTGTGTTTTCTTTATCTCTAGAGTGTAGTTTCGGATCATCTTCATTTTTAGAACAGAGTTCTAAATCGTCTCCCATCTGAGTTGTTTAACTGAAAATTACTCTCATTTCTAGAGATATTTACGAGGTCATTTTTATCTCTAGGTCTGTTGGTTAGATCAGATAACCAGCTGAACTCTTGATCTTTTCCATCTCTATGGCTACGTTCTAGATCATCTAAATCTTTAGACACAGTTTTGAAGATTTCACAACGTCATTGTGTTTAGAATTGAGTTGTAAATTTACTTTCATGCCTATAGGCCAGTTTCAGTCCATCTTCACCTCTAGAGATTGTCTCTAGATAATTTCTATCTTTAGAGCTACGTTTAGAGAGATCAAATCTACAGCCGAATTTATGATTAATGTAAATTCTAGAGTATCACCACTATTGGAGCAAATTTTACAAATTTGTAGATCATCTTCCACTCTAAAGCAAATTTTGCTTTATTTATACATACAATACACACAATCTAACGTTTCCCCTGCAAAGGAAAAAATTCACCAATTTTTAACCCGATTCGCTTTTCATTTCATAATAAGTAGACGAGGGAAGGATGAAATGAATATCGAACTTTATTCATCATTAGTTCGCAATCGCTGAACCATTGACGCAAACAAGACCTTGATTTCATTAGGCCAAAAAAGAGATGCCAATGAGAACTGCAGCTACATCACATAAATATAAAAATGCGTATACTAATGGCAGCCAAAATACGTACATACGAAATGAGCTACACCACTTCTCATACAGACGTACTTACGCTCTGCGTACCCTTCTTTACCATTTATGCTTATCTGCGATGTACCTACACCGTACGTGGGCTATATCTCGTTACGACAATCTCTCAGAAATGTACCTACAATTTAGAGAATAAATGCGATCGAGCATGACGGTCAGCGATCACAAGGTAGACGGAAATATACTCTGGTGGCCATTCCGCTTCCTCTTACTGCTCCTCCATATCTATATTTTAGTCGTTCGTCATCATTATCGAATCGAATGCGCAAACTCGCTCAACTAATAATACAGATGGAACCATGTTGTATCACGTTATTCGTACAGGGTGTGCCACTGGCATCGATCAAATTATAAATCACAGTTGAAAATTTCAAACAGCGACTCAAGGTGCGATTTTGTAATTATTGAAAAAAATTTAGCAAATATTCCGCGGTACAAATCGTTTGTAAAATTGTTTCTGTTATGAATACGAACACGATGGAAAAAATTTCTCTTTCTCCATCATTTTGCAAGTAGCAAAGAGTAGTAGCGAATTAGCATAACTCTGAAATGTGCAGCAGCTTGTTTACACAATACATATATTAGTATTTATCGTTGAACTATTTAATTAATACAACCAACGTCGATACGCCAGCTTATATCGCTACGAGTAGGTAGAAAACGGAATACACACAACAAGAAGGAAAATTCCATTCAATGTAGCCAGCCAGCATTACCTACCAACATTCCATTTAGAAAAATTGCCCCATCTAACACATGTGAACATGGCACGCTGAAAATTTCTAATTAAAAACTTTACACGAAGGATGGACATTACACGTCCGATATCAATGGACATGGTTTCAAAGACCGTACCGTGCAGCGTCGTCGATATTAACATTATCGAAATTGATCCCTTCGCTTCAGTTCGTTCTCGCCTCGCACCATTTGCAAGTTAACGTTAAAATTACCTACATATATTTCTAGGGGTTGGAAAATACTGCTGGAAACCGAGCAAACGAAAGAACGGCTCGTTGTATTGTACCATACATATGTTTCTTCCCTTCTATCTACACCGAATCCTTTTTCGCTCTTCCTGTACTTCCATCGAGTAGATGGAAAAGGTATGTAGGTACCTCGACACAACCACATAGTCTCCCTCTAGCACGATACCGCAACCAAATACGAAATTTATACCTAACGTATATACATATGTACTATCCAGCAACTTTGCGTATAATAAACTTATTCTATGTGTAGGTATACGCACATCTCCAGCGTAATCGATCGCGTGTCAGGTGAACAGCCTGAATAATTATTTAAAAATCCCAACGCGCTTTTACCGAAACACCATTTTCCACAATATTTAGCTTAATTCGTCACCTCGGCATCGTGTCATTCAAAGGATTCAGGATCCTCTACAAATACTGTGTGTTTCACAGTAAAAGTAAAGCCTTCTATTCGACGACCAGGCATATTTTATCAAGTCTACGTAGGAATGTTTGCCTAACCTCTAAATGTAAGGTGCAACCGTTGTTTTAATTTTGCAATGACTGCGGAGTAGATTTTTTTAATTTAAAACTCACAAATGCGTGAGTGACACTATTTTCGGCCATTTTGAATATTTATTTATCGTCGCCATTATTTCTTAGCGCAATTTTCTGTGCAACATTAGTCAACGAAAATCATGTTATAACGGATTACCTGAGGGGAGAACATTAACAAGATTCACTCCAAGATCTTACAGCAGCATTGAGGCTATTTTAGTCCACGTTTTTTTCTTTTCATTTTTCAATAAATTCTCCCCCTCCATCTGCCAAAATAAAAAATCATTCATCTGGCTCGATACCCACCAAAATTGGTCAAATTTAGGCAGCAGACTTAGATTGGTGTAAGATTTAATGCATATGAGCGGGGATAACCTTGGGTCAAAATTCATTCATGTCCAAATTTGATGGGAGTGGGGAGGGGGAGGGATGCTGAGTACTTGAAATTTTTGAATATATATTTTTTTTTTTGAAACCAGTCGATAGAGAACCAAAAATTGCATAAGATATTCGAAAATCAGCCTCTAACGTTGATTATAATGGGAGATAAAAAAGTATCTCTCTTTTTAGTCTTGAAGAAAGGCTATTCCATAAATATCTCCCCTCTAAATTGAGACAGATACCTGAAATTTGGTACGTAAAACTAGTAGGGGTCCTAGATACGCCTTTTGGGGATTTTGACTTTTCAGCCATATTGCAACCCACCACAGCCTGGAAAAAGTAATTTTTTGCGAGGTTTTTCTTATTGACATGGATATGCCTTAGGATGGGGGGAGTCATTTTCTCGAAACGCAACGTTTTTGATGTTATGTTTCCTCTCGAGCAAAGATGATTTCTAATAATTTTTGCACTCTATGTTACAATGCTGACATGGAGATGTCTAAAAAAAATTAAAAATAAAAACAAAAAAATTAAAAAAGTTGGAAAATTGAAAAAATTAAAAAATCAAAATAATTAGAAAATAAAAAAAAACAAAAAGGCTAAAAAATGGAAAAAATTAAAAAAAATAATAAAAATTAAAACATGAAACAAGTAAAAGAATAAAAGTAGAAAAAGTAATAAAAACTAAAAAATCAAAAAAATTAAAATATGAAAATTTTTTTTTCTAATAATAAGGAGATACTTTTTACATTCCGAGAGTAAAGATCGAAAGAACGTAAGTTTTAATATTTTAAACGTAGTGGATACAATTTTTTTCGCCCTTTTTGACATGGATATGCCTCAGGAGGGGTGGAGGGGGACATTTTCTGAAAAAATAACGTTTTTGATATTTTAATTTTTTTCTTATGTTTTTGATTTGAGGTTTTAATCAAGTGAGAAGAGTAAACGTGTTTGATTTGCATTTTTAAATCAAAAACTCGCAACGAAAGATGATTATGAATGATTTTTGAACAACGAGTTAAAATATTGACACAACATACCCATGATCTAGAATTTTTTCCTGAAAGAGAAAAGTACCTAAATTTTTTTTTTGAGTTTGTTCCACACATATCCTCCACCAAATTAATCTGGGTTCTTAGAATTTAACATATAAACTAAGAATCGGTCCTAGATAAATCTTAAGGATGTTTTTAATCAAGATTTTGACTTTTCAGCTCCATATACCAATTTGTAATCGGTCGTTTTTCGAGTTGATTATCATCCTGAGCCCCCCTCTCACCAATCGAGTACCTGTGCTAAAACTTGGCAAAAGAAACCTGTGGTACTCTATGAGTACTAAATTTCAACCTTTTAGCTGAATTTGAAAACGAACACCATTCCAAGGAACGAATAGTCCAAAGTACAAATAAGTGGAGAAGTTTCCCCTTCCACCCTTCCTTATCCTTCCACGAGGATAATTTTGAATTCTTTGGAAGATTTCTCGTTTCTTATAATTGAGTCTACAAAAACGAGCAATATTCGTACTCTTCATCGCTGCCCAGTACTATTTGCACTTTTTGTACATTCCTGGGAACTGATAACTTTTCGATTGCGCTTCCTCCTACTCCTCGTTCATTAGAAAATTCGCAAACGAATCAATCAAATTGAACGGTGACCGTCCCAAAGAAAAGATTGCAGGACGATGAAAACGTCAACCATTCGAACGATCAGCTCGCTTCAACGTATTTTATCTCATACAATACACGTAATCGTTACTCGATTCATTTTCTTATATCGTCCAAATGCCAAAAAACTAAAATCGTTCCGAACAAATCTTTGGTCTCAATTACGTAAATTTAGCATCGTACTGACGAAGACGATTTTTACGACTGTTATATTCGTGCTAGTCTTTGCCGTCATCATCATCATCATCGTCGTCGTCGTCGTCGTCGTCGTCGTCGTCGTCGTCGTCATTATTAATGAATTACGAGCCTGTGCGATAGCATATTTCACGCGAATTGATTATACCTTGTAATTATGGCTACGGTAGTGTTTATGTACTTGAAACAAGCCGCATGTACGCTATATATAAATCTTATCCTTTATTATACTGTACATACAAGTATACGTACGTATAAGTACAGAGGCACGATATACAACAAATGTGTGAATGACCAAGAATGCATAATGGTACGTGCATGATGAGCTACCGCTCATTCATATTCAAAATTACGTATTACTTTTTTCAAATTGATATACCACCGTATTACTGTATATTTTTTTTTTTTTTTTTTTTTCAAACTAAGAGCTGCTTAAAGCTAGGAAATGGAAAATTACGTTTCGATGTTATTATTTTTTATTTTTTTTTCTCTAATTTCATTGTGCATTAAAATTTTCTATTATAATTATCGAACTGTGTAGTACGCGTAACTAGACCTACGTAGTACCTATAGCTACTTCCCTACGTAGTTTTCCTTCTCCCTTCTCCCTTCTCGCTTCTCTTTCACAGTGCAATTTTTATTTCTATTTTTGTTCTTTTTCATTATATGGAAAAAGATGCGGTGTTTCTGGCTACGTAACGTACACATACGCATGTATACGTACATAACCTTGTAAAATTACGAAATAAATTATTTAATTGGGCGCTTAATTATTGGAATTTTGTACGTTAAACGAGTACGTTTGTACGAGTGTTTCGTATGTGTACGTAATGTGTACGTATTGTACTTAGCATATGGAAAATATACACATACATCGAGAGGTAGCAGCTATATGGTGATTATTTCGTAATGGAATGTCTTCCCGTTTTAATTTTCATCATCGGTAGAATTCTAATTGAAAATCAGCAACGGTTTGTAATAATAGTTGGTCGTTCGTTTCTAGGATGATATCTAGCACGTGCAATAAGACCAATTTCAGCATACTATCGCGTAATACTATTCAAATTTGAAAAATTAATTAAGTAAAATAAAAACATACGCGAATTGCTCCGTCTATCGGAATAACAAAAAGTAACGTTAATCAATTTTTTTTTCTGGATCAATGGCATAGTGTCGGCACGGTAGGGGTATAGGTAAATTTTGAAGCGTAACTGAAACCCTCAAAAGGCACATCTAGAATCCCTACTAAATCTTACACACCAAATTCTAATCTCGTAGCTCCATTCGGAATAGAAAAACTGGCCATAAAACCATATTTTTGGAGCTGCAAAGCGGTGCAATGAGACTAAAAAGTTGAAATCGCCAACAGACTCAACTAGGGCCCCCTACTAAATCTACATGCTTAATTTCAACCCTCCAATGGTGAAAGAGGAATGTGAGTCGAAAGGGCTTTTTTCAAGGTCGAAAAAGGAGAAAAATCCCAAATCACCCCCCCCCCCCCATTGACCTAGAGGGCTGATTTTTGAATACGTTACTCAACTTTTGATTCTCCATCACTTGGCTCAAAAAGGAAAAAAATGTTGAAATCTGTACGAAATTTGAATTCCTCGGCTCAATTTGGAGGAAAGTTATGCGAGGAGCGAACTCAAAATATGAGAAAATCTGACTAGAAGGCCTCATTTCCGGGACTGTGAGGGAGTGTAATCGGTTTGAAGAGTCCAAAACCTTCAAAGGGCACATTTACGGTCACTACGAAGTTGACATACCTAGTTTCAACTTCTTAGCTCAATTTGGAGGTGAGATAGGGAAGGAAGAGCTCTTTTTCAAGGTCAAAAAGAGGAAAACCCCTATACCCCCCCTTCTAATTGACCTAGAGAGCTGATGTTCAGATAGGTTATACAACATTGGATTGTCTATCGATCGGCGTAAAAAGGAACATTTTTGGCGATTTTGGCCCCTCAGTGCCCCCTTCCCCGAATTTGGGCATAGCCGAATTTTGAGCCAACGTTGTCCCCACTCATATATATCTGATTCGCCGCCAAACTGAGCCCACTGACCGAATTAGAACGATTTTGCTCAGTATCTGGCAGAGCAAATGATGTTAAGTCTTCGGGGTAAAAAAGATAGAAATAAAAATAAAAATCAGACTGGATCAAAAATGGTCCTATTGGTCTTTCGAGACTCCAAAACGGATTTTTTTTCGATATCCCCTTCCCCCTCATCCGCCATAGGTCGATAAACCGTAAAAGCCTAGGTTTCATTATTAATATGACATTGAAAATCAGGCTGAACGAAGAAACTGAATAAGTATTTGACATGGCCAGAAATGGTCTCAATGCTTTTCTGCGATCCCAAAACGCATTTCGTTCATGTCTCTCTCTCTCTCTCTCTCTTTCATCCACCGTAGGTCCATCGTCTGTAATAGCCTGGTTTGCATCATTGGAACTCGAGCATGGAAAATCAGGCTAAGAAAGCATCGTAATTCGTTGGATTTTCTAGCAAAGTTAATTTGTTAGTGATAAGTAAAGCTCCTCAAAACTCATATCTAAAAGCGTTTTGTAAATCTACATACCAAATTTTAACCTCCTAGGTAAATTTTAGGGGCAGATATGCTGGAAACAAAATCAAAAAACAACAAAAACCGCTCAGAAAAGTACTTATTTAGGTCTTCGAGAAATTACAATAAGCCTGAGAAGTCTAAACCTTCAAAAATCACATTTGAGGTATTTACTAAGTCAGTATCATAAATTTTAACATTTTTGATGAGGATATATGTGTAGAAGTAGTTTTTTTCACGGTCAAGGAAAAGGAAAACCCTCATATCTCCCCTCCTAATTGACATCAAAAGTACATTTTTGGATATGTTATAAGGTTTTTAAATCGTCATTGAATGCTTCGAGCTTCTCAGTGCCCCTTTCCTCAAATTTGGGCACGTTTGAATTTTAATCGAAAGTCATCCGCACTCATATATATATATATATAAGCCTGCTGGCCAAATTTAAGATATGTATTAAGGTCGGTACGGAGCCAAGTGGGCGATGAAAGGGATGAAAATATAAAAAGAAAGCTTACCAGACGTGTCCAAAAGTGGTTTTAAACGATCTTCTAGAAGTTCGGAACAACTTTTGTTGATAACCCCCGCCCCCTCCCAACCCTCCTTAGGTCAACAGTACGTAATAGCCGGGTACCTTCGACAATATAGAGTAAAAAATCAGGCTAATAAAATACTGCACTTTCAGAATACGAACAAAGTTACCCGCTGAAGTGCCTAAAACATAGTAAGACCTACTAAATACGAAATCTAGAATTACTGTTACATTTGACCATTTCTTGACTAGATGTAAACATTCCAGCTACCACAATACATACTCTAAAGGATACCAATTTCGTAAATATCTAACCTCGTTCCTATCATTTTCTAACCCTTTAAAACCAGAATAAATTCAATACCTCGAAATCTCACCACGTACAATACAAACCAGAGAGACCTAACTCATCGTGCTACATACATACGTAAAATTACAAATAAACGCAATTTTCTTACACAGTCACATTACCAGGTACGAAGACAACGTGAACGACGAGGTAGTTATAGGTAGGTCTAGGTAGGCAGAGGTAGCGTCGATATGTCGTCACCTTTTCGAGCACCGCGACGCGTCGACTACTGAGTACGGACAGAGGGACGGACGCGGCCAGCGTAATAATTTGTTTTCATTTGAAAACTAGGAAGCTGTATAATAGACCGTAGGCGTTGGCTAGCATCGCGTTTTTTTTTTTTTTTTTTTTTTTTTTTTTTTTCGTAGGTATTCTAGCATAAGCGTGTAAATTGCGTTTGTGTGCGAGTGCTTTATTTATACAATTTTTTTCCCCACATATGTGTCTTTCTAGTATAATACTCGCTTTATATTGGTCGCTTTTCGATGCACAGCAAAAACACGCGGTACGACGTCTATGTCGGATCGACCTTGGTTAATTATTGCAGAACGTCCGACCTGCTTACCCTTGTTCATCTTCGATGTGTAACAAATCGTTTTAATATTTAAACGAAATTTTCATATTGCGTTCTAACGCGTCGAGCGTCGTCCGAGTATTATTTTTATACACACAGGTGCGATTTCTATACGATTATGTCGTGTCACACGTTTATGCGTACGTATTTTTCGGCCAAGTGCCTAGTACTGTTCTAATACGAAATCGTACATACAAACAAGATGAAAGAGGGTGGATGAAAATACGTGCGTCTCTACATACATATGCAATGTGCAAACTTACTTCTATTTGACTTTTGAAGAAACTTCAACTAAACGAAGAAATATTTCGAGGTCGATCTATAGATTTTTATTTTTCGTTCGTGTATACGTAACGTACGATGGAAATCGCCCAAGATTACGGTAATTTACGTTTAGCCTAATTAGCTCCTTTACCTAGCTTCCACTCCTCGAATATTATTGTATTCCAAGATGGTGAAAAGATATTTTTAACTATAACGCAAGGCACGAGCTCTAAACGTTTGAATAAAAAATAAACGTCGAGAACTTAATTACATCGCTTTGACATTTTTACAAAATACGTAACACGCACATAAAAAAAAAAAAAGCCAACACCACATAAGAATCGTTTGCAAAGAGTTTAAAAAATTATACGAATAACAACGAGTGGTTTTTAAACGAGTAAAAGAATTCATATCAACTCTCGGACAATCGATTCACGAACGAATAGTTCGCGAACGACTAATTTTTTATACGCAAAAAAATTCATTCACGAACGATTGATTCAATCACTAAAGTGAACGACTTATAACCAAAGAACAAATCATGATTCACTTTGAATTATTTAGCAAACGAATTACTCAAAAGAATCATTCACATATGATCGATTTAAAAAAAAGATTATTTTTCAGTTGAAGGAAAGTTTGTGGGAAGAGGGGGAGAATGTCAGCACTCTTATAACCACCAATTCAGTCGAAAGTGATGTCATTCATTTTTGCTTGGTTCTAATCATGGCTATCTAATACTTTTTGGTTCCGGTCATAGATAGAGGAACTTCGAGCATTTTTTGGCAGGATTAGATTTTTGAAAAAACTCCTTTGCATCAGTTTTCCAAAAAAAAAAAAAAATAGTCAAAAGGATTGTTTAAGTTTTAATTTTTAGGAAAAATGCGTAAATAAATTATCGGTGTAAAAGAATCGATGTTAAAGCATCAGTGCTTTAACGCCGATGCTTTAGCACCAATGGTTCAACACCCGTGCTTTGGCACCGGCGTATTAGCACCGACGCTTCAACACCAATGCTTTGGCACCAGCGCTTTTACACTGATGCTTTACTACTGATGCTCTGGCACTCGTGCATTAACACTAATGCATTAAGATTGATCCTTTAACGCAGACGCTTTAGCACCACTGCTCCAACACTAATACTTCTACATCTATGCTTTAGCACAGGCGCTCTTATGCAATACAATACAATAAGCTTTTATTCGTCAAAATTGTGCATAGTGATGGCAAATGTCCTATTGTGAGTGACACTCTTCCTCAGTCTCACCTGCTCGAGCCTATCATACACCACCCTGTGCTGTAGGTTATTTGAAATAGATCTTACAATGTTGTCTTTCCATCTGAACTTTTGTCTAGCCGCTTTTCTACCCATATTTAAGAACCAGATGGGTAAAATATTGGTCGAGTGGTTGTCCCTCTCCCTAGGAACATGCCAGGCGCTCTTGTAGTAATGCTTTAGCACAGCTGCTTCAACACCGATGCTTCAACACCGATGCTTCAGAACTGTACTTTACCACCAATGCTTCAACACCGATGCTTCAGAACTATACTTTAACACCAATGCTTCAACACTGATGCTTCAACACTGATGCTTCAGAACTGTACCTTACCATCAATGCATTAGCACCAATGCTTGAAGCATTGGTGCTTCAACACTGATGCTTCAGAACTGTACTTTAACACCAATGCATTAGCACCAATGCTCTTATACCATTGCTATAACTCCAATGCTTCAGCACGGGTGCTTTAGCACTGATGCATTGGCACCACTGCTTCAACTCAAATGATGCCCTTACACTGATGCCTTTGTATAGGTGATCTCACACGGTTGCTTTAACACTGATGCATTAGCTCTCTGATACTTCAACACTGATGCTTAAGCACCAGTATTTTTCACTTTGATGCTTTGAAATAGATGCTTTAGCACAAGGGTTTCAACAGCGCTGCTTTTGCACCTGTGCTCCGACATCAATGCATTAGCACAGCTACCTATGGTTTGTTTTAGAATCAATAGAAAATTATTGCAGACAAATATCTCGAGCCAATTGTCAAATTACATGTTATTAGAACTCAACATTAATTAAATTTTAACAACTCCATGATGTTCAAGATTTATAATAATGATGCAGCAATTGTAACTACAAAGTACTACAAACACCAAACTTAACAATCCTTCTTCCCATTCACCTCGTTGCCTACCTGATGAGACTCGTTGCGAAACATCATTGAGAAATCACAATGGTCCTAAAAATTGGTTACAGATGATGTTGATTTACAGACATGAGCACTTAACCAGTTAGCCATCCAAGCATCTATACAGCAATCACCGATGACGTCGTCATCATTGTCAACAATGTTAGATACGAATGCTATTTGAAAACATCTTCCATGGAGCAATAGAGCACGCTGACATAACAGAAAAAACCTCACAGCAGAAAAATGACGTCGAATAAAACGTACTGTAGACCAAATTAAGCTTGGAGAAGGGAGAAGGGAAAGTATTAAAATCGATATTCATCAACTGAAACGTGCACAGTATACACCAATTCATCGTATTCTTATACTTTTTTCTCTCAATTCTACGACATAATGGCGATGCTGATAAAGATGACGCGACGATGCTATAACTTGGGAAAAATAAGGTGTAGTTTTTTCGTAATTTTTTTCCTTTCGCATCATAACGTATAATTTTTTATTTACGTATTCGTCTGGATGAAGGATACATACATGCACTGAGATTCCGCTTGTGCACCCGTTACAATATGCATAACTATGCAGAATACACATACACAAACCTATCTATCCATCTCGTATCGTATTCTACATAGTATACATATGTACCTACAGCAAAAAGAAGAGGAGAATACAAGGCGATGGCGATGGTGGTGGCGAAGATGATGCTGATGACGACGATGACAACAACGACGACAACGAGCGCTTTTCCAACACAACAAATGAACCCTCGGGAAATATGTAATTCACTCTTTGAGCGTAGCAGACAGGACACGTCGGTACGCAGAGAATGCAGAGCCAAGCAGCCCTTTTGAAAATAGCAACATCAAACGATGATTTTCCTACACAATGAGCATCGCCATGTCACACAAACACAGCCAAACAAAGAAACGAGCAAATTAGAGCTAGGTACCTTGATTTTAGTTACGTATACGCCGAGCCGAGGCGAGTCGACGACGCGATGCTAACAATGAATCGGATACTTTGCGAGGATTTCAGATTCGAGCCAACGTGGCAGAATGTCGTCCTCTTCTTCAGCCCTCGTGGATAACACAAGTAGGCGTGCGGAATTTTCCCAAAGCTTAGCCATGTAAAGCTATTGTGGTGTAAGAGGAGCACAAGGGGGATCGCATAAAACACCCTATAGTGTCGTATGTAGATTAGACGGAATGAAAAATCGTCCCAAACAGACTATACCATTGTGTTATGAAACGAAAGGCAGAAACAGGGAGAGCAAAGGCATGCGAAGAAATCTCACCTATACAGTATCGCTGAGCTGCAATTAGTTCGTTTTTTTTTTCTTCAAATGATTCTGTTTTTCTTTGTTTTGTTTTGTTTTTTTTTTGTGATGTTTTATTCTGTATTGTATTGTTTCAGAAATTTCTTTAAAGGAAAAATTATTTGCGGATTTTTCTTATACACATGTTGGTGTTTTTAGGCGGATTATCCTTGGAAGATCTGCAGGAATATAATGCTTTGTTGTTCTATGGTGATTGCAATGAAAGAAAATATGCACAAAACCTATTTTATGATCCTCCAAAGCCATTTCGATCACTTTATACCGATGTCTAAATTTTTCTGTCTGATTTTCTACACCATAAACTGTACGTGTAGAGAATTAAATTCCAATCTAACCTTACCTCAAACTACCGATGAAAAATTTTTTTCTAACGTATCTTTTTTAATTTTGTATTATCATGAATCAGTTTAGTTCAATACTCAATTTCTTACCTGCAACAGAGGAAAAAATACGCGGTATTAGTATCTAATTAAGTACATATTAAATTAGTAAATTTTAGTTTAGAATATTCCATTAAGACTTTAAAGAGTAAATATCAAAGTGATAAATATGGAATGAAGGAAAATAATGGTTAATTCAAAATTTTTACATTCTTCGGATACCATATACCGTAATCTTCATACACTTTGGAATCTCTCCAGAATAAATTGAGATAATAATTTCCTTAATCTCTGTTAGGAGGAAAAGGTGATCATAGTTAGGAAAGCGGGATGTTCTTTTGTTTCCTACTTTACTTTATTCCCCAAAATCAGAAATAATTTATTCGGCATAATATTGATCAAAGTCGTTAAAATTCAGTCAGCAAGCAATTCGTACTCAATTTTCGATGATTTTTGACCAATTTTTTCATAATTTGGGTCTATGTTCACCTCTTGTTAAACATTTCTGATTGGTTTGTGTGAAATTTTTGCACTTTGGGCATTTTTTAACGAATTTTCAATGATTTTTGACGAACTTCTTCATTATTTAGTTCAATTTTTTTTCAAAATTTTCGATGATTTTCGAAGATTTTTTTTACATAATTTAACGTTAATATTCACTCATTTATCAACATTATTTCGTATTGTAGACCGGTTTTTTGCACTTGTCATCCATTTTTATTTTACACAATTTTCCATGATTTTTAATAATTATTTCCATAATTTGGGTCAAGTTTCACCCATTTTTTCATGATATTGATTAACTTTCTGCAGTTTTGACCTAATTTCATCAAAATTTTACCCAATTTTCGATAACTTTCAACAATTTTTACCGTTTTTTAAACATTTTTTTTTGGTTTTTGATAAATTTTCTGTACCTTGTACACCTTTTTTAACAAATCTTTACACAGTTTTCGATGATTTTTAACGATTTTTTTTTTTTAATATTCGAGTCTATTTTCACTCTTTTTCCAACATTTTTTCGTGATTTTCGAACCGATTTCCACGCTTTTTAACCCATTTCATCAAATTTTTACATGATTTTCGATGATTTTCAAAGATTTTTTCGCGATTTAGGTCACTTTTTACCCTTTTCTCAACGCTTTTTATCATTCGTGATAAAATTTTTCGCACTTTTCACACATCTTTAGTAAAACTTCACCCAATTTTCTTCGATTTTCAAAGATCATTAATATTTGTCAAATTTTTCCTAATTTTCGCGGGTTTTTTCAAAAATCAGGTCAATTTTCTCCCATTTTTCAACATTTTTGCACGATTTTCGATCAATTTTCCACGTTTTTCAATCATTTTTACTCAATTTTCATGAATTTTTCAACATTTCTTCACGATTTGTGATCCAATATCTGCACTTTTTATCCATATTTGTAAAATTTTTATCCAATTTTCGATGATTTTTTATCATCATCGTCAAATTTTTGGTCAATTTTCACCCAATATTAAAAGGCTATTTTCAGACGTTTTTTCGTGATTTTTGATCAATTTTCTGCACTTTTTAACCAATTTCCATCTGATTTTTACTTCTTTTTTGATAATTTTTTTTATATCTTAGGTCAATTTTCACCTATTATAACGACACATATTAAATAAATGTCAAAAGAAATGATATTTTGGTGTGTTTTGAAAAAAGATACAAAATAAATTTTCAATTTTTAAAACTAGGACAAGTCCGAGAAAATAGAAAATATGGCAACCTAGGTAGGGAGGAAGGTTGTAGGGAAATATTGGGAGGTAAAAAATCTAATTTCAAGTTACAAACTGTTTCCTGTAAATTGAATTTTATGAATTTTTAATGACATTTTCATGCTGGTCAAATTCAAGAAGTAGGCTCAAATAAGCCAGAATCGAACCTAACCAGGCTCAAAAGCACGTTTTTGGCCGTGTAAGAGGGTACAATGGGAACGTCCCTAACTTATTACTAAAAAATATTTTACGTTTACGTAATCTTTTGATCAAGCACTCTTTTTATAGTTCTAGTGTTGCCAACACCATTCCCTTTTGTAAAATGCCAGTTCTTTTTAACAATTTCGACATAGTATCTGGTTTGGCTGCACCTTTGAAATCTTCACTCTTTCAGTCGTTTCAGTAACTTTCGAAGCATCCTCTCTCAACATTATCAAGATGTTCTGCGATATTCAATCTCACATCAGGTTTCAGTATTTTCATAATGTTTTATCTCCCATGGTCTCAAATTTATAAGAAAAATCTTACTTAAAAGACATCAATACTAAAACTTCCCTGCCTACAACAATACTTGTTTTAATCACTTGCTTTCAGTCGTTTCCAAAAAATGCCTTCAAGTTTTTCTTGTAAACTTGAAGTAGAATGGAAAATTACAAAACATCGAATTTTCTTTATTATTTTTTTTTTTGTTTATATCGACCACCATTATGGGGATACGTATTACGAATTTTTAATTCCCCAATGATATAGTTTTTTTCCTCATATTGTATCCTAAACGCACACGAATGTTATTTTAACAAGCGGACTATAAAGCAATGTTTGGACTTGGATGTCTACCGATTGATTGACAGCATACTCGTGTGTAATGTGTAACCCAAGTCACGAGACATTCGAAGATCGCCATACTGTCGAATAGGTTATTTATAGCGGAGTAGAATGAGAACGACTGCGTATCCATTAAAGACACGATAGGTACGATTACGTTTATTGCAGCGACAATATTGACGTACGTATGCATACAATAAAACAACGTATCATCCTTCCATATCGATCGCTCGAGCTAAGTGAAGTACATACAATCTACATACCTATAAATTACACTACGCATAGAACACATCAGACATGCTGACCACTGTGAGACGAGACAATGCCCTCTTCGAGTTTAGCCCTTTTTGCTTCGGTAATACGCTCGGATTTTGGGTGAATTTAAAATTGCGTGAGCGTAACAGAGTATAATGGCCCAGTTGGATGAATTTTTTCCTTCAATTTGTTCGAATTTTTTTCATCACGCTGGCACATACATACATACAACAATATATGGAATGGTACATGCTGCATGTATTGTACACGTATACTACATACTGGTACACGTAAACCGTACACGAACGAGTATGTACGTATATAACGATTCTGTGTAATAAAACAAATGGAAATTTAACCCATTACAATGCATATGTACGCATAAATATGTATATCAAGAGCACCGTACAACATTGATGAATGACTAATAGAACAAGTCGTATTGTACGTAGGTACTATTATATATACATATTTATACGAGTATTCGTACGTATGTAATATGTACAATTGTACTGGTGTGCACTGTGCAGTAGCAATATGTACGAATAGTCGAGGCTAAATAGTACCTCTGCCTGAGCAGACTGGCGTAAGATTGTTACAAAATAATATTTCGGTAAGTGCATTAATGAAGACAAAGCGTAATTACAGAGCCTTTCTTCCCTACGTCTTGTTACGATATCGCTGGACAAGAAACACTCAAACAGCGATCAATAAGTTACGTTGAATTCGCATGAAATCGTTTGTGAAAAAACTCAAGGTCCAAATTATGGCCAAGAAACGCTCCAGAGACTCGTTTATACTCTAAATACATCATTACTAGTCAAACGAAATTCGACAGACTTCCAGAAAAAGAATTGAAAATGAACAATTCAAACCATCTCAGAAAATGGTAGAAATGGATTTTTCAAATCATAAACCGTATTCTATTACCAGACATTTCTCGCACAATTACAAATGGAAGCTTAAATTTCAGTTCAGTCGACATTGGCTGTAGACTTACGAGAAGGTAGAAAAAATTTGGAAGCGACAAACTCGAAAAATGAAAACTTACCCAATGAACTACTTTTCTAAAGGCTGTGAAGAGCAGTGGTGAGGCTAGGGAGGAACGGAGAGAGGCGGTTCCCTGGGAGGAAAAATTTAAGGTACTTCAAAAGCTGAATAGTGATTCGAATAATCATTTTTCCATTTTCAAACTGCGCCTTCTCATGAATTGTATAAAGTGATTAAAATTTTTGGTTTACGACTCGCTCAGGCACAAGTGCTAATTTTCACGTAAAAAAAAAAGGTAAAATTCAGTCATAGACAGAAATCCATTTTTAAAATATTTTGAAGCGAAAATAACGAGCTGAGAATTAGGTATTTCATGTTGAAACGCAACAACAAAAATTAAATTTGAGTCCCCCCTTCCCTCTCCATTGGTGCAGAACTTTGGGAAATTACCCAAAAATCAATTCTGGGGACTTTAGACCTTCACCAAAGCCCATCTGAAGCAAAATCTCTATACCCAATTTTGAATGACAGCTTTTTACAGCATCACAAAATTTTCAAAATTCTAGACGTTGCATTTTGCAATTCACCTCCTCAATTTTAGTAAAACCGAGGAAGAGAGAAAATGAAATGAAATAAAAAATATGAATATCTAATTCATTCGAAAATGGTCTTAATGGTCTTTGTTCAGCGTGAAATTCTGTGTTAAACTATATCCATTGAAACTTTTTCTTAGAAACAGAATTGAATATTATATGCGTGGTTGTATGGGGTGTGGGGAAGAGAGGGGAGGCCAGAAGGTATATGTATTAAAGGGACGAAATTCGAACAAGCCGCGTTTAGTACATTCAACAAGAAACCTGTACAGCTCTCGAAAATAAAGAAAGTTTAATCTCAATCTTCTTTGATCTAGAAAAAGCCTATGACAAAGCATGCAGGTACAAAATCCTAGAAAAACTCCACTCAATAGGTATAAGAGGTAATCAAGCACATTTCATTATCAACTTTCTTAAAGATTGTTATTTCAAAGTTCGAATAAATAAATCCCATTCCAAACCTCCTCATCTAATACAAAATGGTGTAACCCAAGGATATTCAACAACCCACCTTGACTTTTAAGAATCAAAACCTCAAATTCGAATCCACCACTAAATTTCTTGGATTAATCTTCGATAAAAAGCTGAAATGGACCACACACTTCCTCAACTTCAAAAAAGACCTTATGAAAACTTTAAATCTACTAAAAATAATAATAATAAAAAAAAAAAAAACAAATTCAACCCAACTAGAACTCTTCTACTCCAGCTCTGCACATCTCTTATTAGATGGTAAAATAGAGTACGGATGCCTGGCATTTATAAATGCAACCAAGGAAAATCTTTTAATCCTCAAGCCTGTCCAAAATGCCACAAGACATCTTTGTATTGGAGCACTCCCCTTCTCACTCATCGACAGCATCTACTGTGAAGCAGGTGAGTTGCCCCCCGAATTCAGATTTCCT